>CM070094.1:12581504-12771504 GCA_036178185.1 Liparis tanakae | reverse complement strand
TTTACACTTCTCTAAAGGATCTGGGTCACCTGAACACAGACACAATCACATTAAAGTAAAATATTAAAATCAATGTCAATGTTTCATGGGATACCAAAGTTGCTGAAGCATCCAAATGAAAAGTTCACAATAATATTAATTAATATATGAACACAATAATATATATATATATATATAATGACATATATACAGTTTTATAATGTAGATATTAAATAACAGTTTTTTTTTTATTAAAGGGATCCAATATTATAATAATAATAATACCCCAGAGTTTATTTGATTAATGTTATTGTACTTATAGTGTATATTTATCGAGAGTATCTGTAAAGTAAAATAAAGCCGTCAACAGTAGTGGAAGACAAAAAAAAATAAAAAATTAGCTTCAAATTATATTCAAAGTACCAAAAAGTCATTATGCAAAATGACTAATTGTACTTTATTTACTGCCTCCTAACTTAATTTATAATACTTCATAATGTATAGAGTAGTATACAGTTCAAGTTTAAAGTAAAGAACAAGTGTATCCAACAGTATTTTAGTAACTATATAGTTAACTGCATGTAGATGGAGTTCGCGTGACACCGCCTGCAGATAGGAAGCTCGGTAACAACGGAGCACCGTCACAGGAGATTAGCGGGACACCGGCTCACAGTGTGGCCGCGTTAGAGGCTCGGGGGAGCGGACTCACCTTGGTCTCCTCCTCGGCCAGGTGCTGCTGGAGCCTGAACTTCACAGTCTGATATAAACCCAACCCTCCACCGAGCAGGACGGCGCAGCCGAGCACTCTCCCTCCTGCTCCTCCTCCTGTCCGCAGGGAGGTCAGAAGCTTGGACCGGTACCCTCCGGAACCGAACGCCCTCCTGGTCCCCGGCAGGTAGGAAGATACGGTACCGGACCGGCGAGCGGCAGCAGACTCCAAAATGCCACCGCCGACCTTACAGAGGGCTCTGGTGCAGGCGGCCGCCATGTTGGATATACATAAAGTACCAGAATGCACCGCGCGGGAGTGGACAAGTTTTTAGTATCGTTGAGATGAATAAAAAAATAGCCAGTGTAATTATAAGTATCATTATTATTATTATTATATATTAAAATGATGCTATTAAATACTTAAAAATAAGTATTTAGTAGAATATACAGTAATATTTATTTTTGTATTTGTTTATTGTAGTTATAATTAATACAATACTTAAATGCATGTATTATTTCTTTATTTATAGGTGTCCTAAATATGTTCTGTAGTATTTTCTATTATTTGTATTATATGTATTTAATTGGGGTGTGTTCAAGTGCGTCTAAATGTCGCCTCTGCCTCTGCGTCGCTCCGTGTGTGGTGCGTTCACGAGCATCGTTATTCCAAGATGCTATCCCCTCTCCGACCGCAGCAGCGCCTTGTCTCCAGCGAGAGAGCGGAGGTCCCCCCCCCTCCACCCCCCTCGACAGCATCCATTTAAAGCATCGGTGTGTTCCACTGGTCAAATCAGCCCACATCTATCCCCGGAGTCAGACCACTCCTCACCGGGATGTTATCGTCGAGCAACGGGCGCGGATTTAGCCCCAAGAGCAGACGATAAGAGGAGGATTATCCGTGGTAAAACAATTGTTTTACCGGACCAGACCGCGGCGCATAGGATGAAGACGGGAGGAGACAAATAACGGTTTTGATTTCTTTATTTTTTTTAAATAACCGTTGGAGGTTTAGCTCGCTCGCGCACTCAAACGTTAGCGGAGCAGTTGGGGTTTTCTTCTTCTTCTCTCTCTCTCCGGGTCAACGTCCACGGACCGACGTGGTGGTTTTTTTCACAGCCACGAACAAAACGGCCATTAATCTTTTTATTTTTATTTTATATGAATGTGTAGACACGAGGGACTTTTTACATCAAAGGATAAAAAGCACACTGGAGCTTCTCGATAGCCTCCCAGCGTTTAAGCTAGTTATTTATTTATTTGTATTGTTATTTCGCTCCTCTCCGTCTGTCTCCTGTCCGTGAAGAACGAGATGGTGGCGGAGGAGGAGTGCACGTGAACGGACACACACTCTCCATGAAGGTCATGATACTGAGAGAATGATCATGCTGGAAAAACAGGTGAGACATCCGGCTGAGCTCATTTACATTTCGCTAATTAGAAAACTAGCTGGTATATGATTGGTGGTGATTTGCATAGTTCCCATCGTTAAAGTCAACCTCTCGCTCCCACTGTCTCTCCAGCTGCTCTTTGTTTTTAGTAATAAACCTTAATTAATGGAGTTTGTATTTGAGTGTCACACAGTATAACACTGTCATATATTATTTTGTATTTAGTTTTAACATTATAAGGCTCCCACTGCTAGCCTTTAAATTAAAATATTGTTTTTATTAAATTAAATCTGATAATAAAATATTGTCCACCATCAAGTTCCCATGTGACATCTTTAATGTAATTGTTTTAATTATACCGAAAGTTCAAGAACACTAATAAGATATCATATAAAATAGGATGGAACAAAAACATTAAAAAGCATATTATTGTAGTTTACTGTCTTTTTTTGATCAATTTATCAATTTTTCAGGGTCAGAAAATATTATAAAATAGTTCCAATTATGTGAACAGGAAGTAAAATAATCATAATATATGGATTTATATTATTAACATGATATTGTTATGATATTATTAACATGACATTAAACCAGGAGCTAATCTAAAATTTAATAAAACAGAATAAAGCAACACATATTTGCTCATTTGTGTTTTTCCAATGTCCATCTGCTATTTTTCTATTTCTCTTTATCTTTTTTTATACACGTTTCAAATTTATATATTAATTTTCATATTTATTTATATATTACATCATTTATTTCAAGACTTTTGACAGCATGATAGCATCACATTGGAGCTTGTGGTGTTGATTTATTTGATATTTTGTGGACTGTATTTATACTTGATTTTTAGTTACAACCCTAAAAGTATTTAACACATTATAGTTTATCCCATGGAAAGTCCAGAGTAAGTAGTAATCTACAAATATGTAAAGACATATTCATGTTGGTATTCAACAATAAACTAGCATGTTCCTAAAACGTCCCGGATCAGTGCTGAAACCAATTAATCAATTAACCAATTAACAGTTTCTACATTATGAGAAATTCACAGCTTTTCTTTTATGATAATAAACAGACCCCCTTTAAGCTCTAAAGAACTCGGGATCCATCAAAGGGCATTTGTTTTTATCTACCAACATTTGAACTACTAAACGTTAATTGGGCGAAGACAAAAACTGACCCATAAATAAAAATATGGCGTGATTCTCAAACGATAAAAACGCCCTCTCATGTTCCGACTCATTGGCTGAGTGTTAACCGGTGTCGTCGGAAGCCTTCGAGGAAAAATCCTCCAGCTACTGAATTCCCATAAAACTCAAGCTATACACATCTATAATATATTAGAAGAGTGAGGAGGGTGATGGAGGTTTGAGCAGAGGATGCTTGGAGTCCCAGTGCATGCTGGGATATTCTCCACAGAATATGTGGCTGTAGAAAATAGATGAATGGATGAATTCTGGATGAATTTTCCTCATGTTGAATACTTTTAAGATGTTCCGCCGTGTGTGAGTTCAGGAACGTTTTCATTTGATATTTACTTATTATATTATTATAGATGCGCGTTATTGTTCATGTGAGTTTCCTTTTGCTCCTGGCTGCTCTGTATAGCCGGGGGTTACGGTACAACACCTTCTTCTCTACTGTGTGTGTGTGTGTCCTGATTGACAGGCAGTTAGTAACGCTGTAATCTACTTAAAATCACTACAAAGAACTTTCATGTCGTGCTCATTCTAGCGCCCCCTGTGGAGTCAAGTGGTACTGTTTCACCAGGGTCTCTTTAGAAAACCTCTCATTTTACTGCAGCAGGGTCTGACAGTCCGCCTCTCTCTCAGTCCTGGTTCCGGTTCTCCAATGCCCCCCCCCCCCCCCTTCTCCCCATGCCCGTCCACGATGGACTGGTCTCTACTGGATTCTGAGCTGGAGGAGGTTTTGGTAAACCTGCATGATGTCATCTGGTTTCACCAGAATCCGATGACTCACCGATGATGAGTATTAAGAATAAATATAGATGCTTACTTGTCTTCAGACATAGAGGAGCCGGCTCTCCTCTGGTTGTATAGAAGTCTATGCTTCATGTGTTAAAGCTGCATTCTCTCTCCTGACCACCAGGGGGCGACTCCTGAGTGTATCTCTCAGTCTCTAATTTCATGTCTTCATCAATACAGCGTGATGTTCATTTAGTACATGATGGTCATTTAGAGTCAAACAGACCATAAAGCAGGGGATGCTTTAGGGGCGGAGCTACAAGGTGATTGACAGGTCAACACCAGAAACATGTCAACGCTATTTGTTTAAAGCAACGATATAACCCTCAACAATCCTGTATTTCACACTTTTCTTCTCTCTATCAGTGTTTCTCCTCTTTATACACCATTACTTTCCCCTTTCTTTCCTTGCACTATCGTAGGAAACGTGGCTGAAGCTGTGAGCTTTTTTCTTTTCTTCCGTTGCTCCAGAAACCGACTTCACTCCACGCCGGACCTCTTTGTCTGATGGAATGTGACAAGACTCACAATTCTCTTCTCCAGTCTTTTGGTCCTTAGGGCTCTTTTTTTTGGGGGGGGGGGGGGTGGATATGTTCAGAAGCTTTAGCTGTGTGTATGTGTCTGTGTGTATGTTTATTTGTGTGTGTGTTTATGTGTGCGTGTGTGAAGGGAGGGCTTGTCCTTGAAAATGTCTTTTTGCAAAACGCTGGAGCGCCATAATATTTATACTTGTTGCGTATTGTTTCAGCTTTTTATTCAGCTTGATTTTCCTCCAACGCCATCTGTGTGTGTGTGTGTGTGTGTCTGTGTGTGTGTCTGTGTCTCTCTATGTGTGTGTCTGTGTGTGTATTTCTGTGTGTGTACTTCTGACTTCTTATCAATTATTCTGTTGTTTTTTTTTAAAGCGTTTTGTGAATCTGTGACGACGGCATTTTAAAATCAGTTTCAGGGTGAAATGTAAAGGTGACGTTATTTTTAGGACCGTGAGATTATTCTTGAGACGAGAATCTATATCCAGCTTGTTATTGTGAGTCATCTGTTGCCATGGAAGTTGTTTTGGAATAGATATACATTCATTAAAAAGTACGGGGAGGGGCATTATTCACAGAAAGAAACGTGGATATTCTCTGAGATTCCCTAAGAGGTGTATATATATATATATATATATTATATAAGTCATTTAAATGTATGAGACAAAAACTGAATTCTTTTTGACTTCTTTATGCAAATGAATACTTCATCATCTCACAGAATATTCAAGTTTTTTAATGGCCTCACAGGGGCATTAAAGTTTATGAGGTTGAGGTCAAGGACCCGGACCAGGACCAGGACCTTTCGGGGACCCGAACTGCCCGTGTGTTTGTCAGAGGCCGTAGGAAGCCGACCTGTAGGTCACAGAAGAGGAGAAGGAGGCGGGTGGAGGAGGAGGAGGAGGAGGAGGAGGAGGAGGAGGAGGAGGAGGAGGAGGAGGAGGAGGAGGAGGAGGAGGGGAGTCTGTCTCTTATGAAGAGCTGGCTTTGCCTCTCTGTTTCCATGGTGATGGCTCTCCTACAGTATTCAGCCGTGGGACAACCTCTGCATGTGAAAGCAGCTTCTTTTTCTTCTTCTTCTTCTTCTTCTTCTTCTTCTTCTTCTTCTTCTTCTTCTTCTTCTTCTTCTTCTTCTTCTTCTTCTTCTTCTTCTTTCTTCCTGTGTTGAATTCTGTCTTTGTTTGGCCCCGTTTGGATTCCCCAAGACGACACAGACTCGGACTCAGGGCCGCCGGCGCACTTGAAATAATGAGGCCGACTGTCCTGGAGAAAATCCAAATATTAGGGAGAGAGAGAGAGAGAGATGGAGAGAGAGAGACAGAGGGAGAGAGAGAGGAGCTCTCAAAGGAGGCCCTCTCGGCCCCCTTTCAGAGCTTCCTCCTACTTGGTATTTTACGGCGTTTCCTCTCAGAAGACATGGCGACGTGACGACAAGGCGTCAAATGTTTGGTACATTTGGAAAAGGATGAAACAAAAAGAAGCGAAGCGGGGGTGAGTTGTGCTATCGGTGAGACGAAAAAAGAAGACAAACAGACCCTGAACTTGTTTTTTTCTTCCGCTGTTCAAAGCAAACTTCCTTCCTTCCCGTCAAGGTTTCATAAATTCGTGGTAGCAGCCGAGTGACCTACATACAGACGAGCTCCGTGTGTTGAGAGTTAGTGTAATGTGTTCCACATGGACTCTGGTGAGGAACAGAACCTCTCCACGTGTTAGACCGTGAGAGGTCGTGTGAGGTCTGTCAGGTTGTGAGAGGTCGTCAGAGGTTGTGAGAGGTCGTGAGATGTTGTGCAAGGTCGTCAGAGGTTCTGAGAGGTCGTGAAAGGTTGTGTAAGGTCGTGAGAGGTCGTGAGAGGTCGTCATAGGTTGTGAGAGGTTGTGAGAGGTCATCAGAGGTCGTGGGAGGTTGTGTGAGGTCAACGGTCCTCTGAAGGAATCCGCCGCCGCGCTGGCGCCGGGATATGGCCACACATCAAATGTAAAAATAGCAACTAGGCGGCGACCTCCGCTTCTGGAGTGACACATGGGCAATAAAACACATCACACTGGGAAAGAGAAGAAAGAAGAACTTTAAAGTGTAACATGGCGTTTTGTTTTCATAGTTTATGTGAGATCATGTAGCCTTTGTCTCATATTTTCGCAGCATAGTATTCCTCGTAATCGGCAACCAGTACAAATATTTGGCATTTCTTTTCTTAAGTAATTACTAAAATAATAATTTCCTCAGCAAAATAGTGTTGGATTTGTTGGATTTTTCGGTAGGTACGTAGGTGTTCACACACACACAAGTGTAGGTGTTCACACACACACACTTGCAAAAGATGGAGAATACAACCTAAAAAAATACAGATAAGAGCAGAATACACAGGGGACCAGTGTGTGTGAATATATGTATTCAGGTACAATAACTGGTCAGCGTTGTGGCTGTTGATGCAGCAGCCGGTGTTTCTGGCGTACCAGTGACAGTTGACCGGTGACTCTTAAACCAAAACTGTAACTGGAGAGAGACTCCTCAGCAACGCTCACTGGTGGGCTGGTTCCAACATTAATGAGCTGATTCATGCATCGGCCTCAGAAGCAGCAGTCCCCCCCCCCCCCCCCCCCCCCACCAGACAGTCGGGCTCTCTTTGATTCAAGCAGCATAGAGTCGACTCCTCTCTCTCTCTCTCTCTCTCTCTCTCTCTCTCTCTCTCTCTCTCTCTCTCTCTCTTTGCACCTGGCTTCTTTTCTTTTTTCTCGCCCCGGAAGATTTCAGACACACTGAGCTGGTTGGGCAATACCTTCCAGAAAGAGAGAGAGAGAGCAGCTGCTGACGGTTAAGGAGGAGGAGGAAGAGGAGGAGGAGGAGGAGGAGAGAGGGAAAAGAGGGGAGTGCAGGGTTCGTTGGTGGCTGGGAAGAGGAGGAGGAAGAGGAGGGGGAGAAGGAAGAGGAGGAGGAAGGTGGCGGAGGGGTTCCTCTGTTGTTGTTGTTGTTGTTGTTGTTGTTGTTGTTCCCTTCTCTGAGACGGATTCCTCTCGGTTGTCGAGTAGCGAGCAGACGGCTCGGGGACTTTCTCTTTTTTCTTCTTCTCCTTTGATATTTTCTGCATGTTGCCGCGCGGTGCGTTCAGGGTCCAGCATGGAAGCCAAGTCCTTGTTCAGCCTGCACAGAGCGCTCGCTCAGCCTGTCAAGATGTGCATGTTCGATTTCCCCGTCACCATCCTGGACGACTTGGTGAGCGCCAGTGTGTGCGTGTGTTTATGTGTGTGTGTGTGTGTGTGGGGGGGGGGGGCGTGTCTGTGTGTGAGAGTGTGTGTGTATGAGTAAAAGCAAGCCTTAAATTGGGATTACATGTGTTTCCATTTCGATCTGTGATTCTGCTTGAGTGCACTCATACGGCAGAGTACATTTAAGTATTTATGTCTGTGTGTGTGTGTGTCTGTGTGTGTGAGTGTCCGTGTGTGTGTGTGTGTGTGTGTGTCTGTGTGTGTCTCTGTGTGTGTGTGTGTGTGTGTGAGTGTCTGTGTGTGTGCAGTCCTGCAGTGTTTCACATCTTAATCTGTATGTGTGCACATGCAAATGAAAGATGTGTGTGTTTGTGTGTGCATGTGTGTGTGTTTCTGTTTGAGCATGTGTGTGTGTGTGTGTGTGTGTGTGTGTGTGTGTGTGTGGATCGCTGATTTATTTTCTGGTCTGACCCAGAAACTGATGTCTTTTGTCTCTCTCTCGACTTGTTTTTTGGGGTTTCACGCCTCGGGCCAATTAACAGCCAATCAGTGCTTGGGAACAGATGTCACATGACTCACTCAAAGTTTCATTCGCAGCTTCTTTTTTTTTGCTCCATATATTTATTTCATTATTTGTTTTGTTCACAAAGAAAAACTAAATGATCTTTGTGCTCGGAGTGAATGTCAGCTGTTTATAGTTTGTGTGTGTGTGTGTGTGTGTGTGTGTGTGTGTGTGTGTGTGTGACATGTTTGGTCGTGTCTGTAATAATCCCACATGGCCTCATGGGGCTGTTCCTGTTTCAGCTCGTTAGCAAGTCTGAAAACAACAACAACAGATTTTTTGTTGACGGTGAACATTTTATTGCTGCTGATATTAAACCTGGAGGGTCGCGAACTCCTCTGTGGGTTTAATCTACTTTTTTTATTTGAGGGCTGAACCATTCTTGTTTTTTTAATTGAAAATCATCTGTAGAGGTCGATGTTTAACACCTCCTCTAATCATATTTTCGTTGTATTCAGTGCTTTTATGGTATGGTCTTTTTTTGTTTGCCGCCATTTAAGTTGTGTTTATGCTTTGTTTATCTGTAGAGCACTTTGTAAACCTTGTTTTTAAAAGTGCTATATAAATAAAGTTATTATTATATTATTATTATTATAATTTTTTTAAATCATATTTTCACCATATTCTAATCACATTTTAACCATAATTTAACCATATTCTGATCATATGTTAATCATATGTCAACCATATTTCAACCATATTTTAACCATATTTTAGGCCCAGTGATTGACATCGTTAGGCAGGAGCTCTCCACCTGTGATATAATCGTCCTGTTGTTTCTCTTCTGTGCGATTAGTTTGTTTTTATTTCGTATATCTTTTCTTCAGTAGAGCGCCTGAGGTCATGTTGCCGTATCAAATGAGCTCCAGCAATAATATCTAATAAGATTTGGAGCTGCGCTGTGGCGTCAGAGTGAGACGCCACCTGATTGTGTTTTATGAGGAGACTTCCTCTGGGTCACAGGAAGTCTTTCTCTCTCTCTCTCTCTCTCTCTCTCTCTCTCTCTCTCTCTCTCTCTCTCTCTCTCTCTCTGCTGTGTTCTGGTCCTGATGTTGGAAATGAATGCATGAAGTTGTTTATAAGTGAAACCACCAGTCTTCTGGGGCTTTGTCACAGTGATGTCATCGTGATGTCATCTGGTTATCTGAGGCCTGTGTATGAGAAGTCACGATGATGTCACAAATGATGACATCACGCTGTATAGAAAAAGACTTGAAACTAGAGATCGAGACATAAACTCATGTTTACAATGTTTACTGAGGGAATACATCCAGAGAGCATCTCGTATGGAATCAATACTTGTCTGAAACTCGACTTCAGGGCCTGCGATCCTCATCGTGAAGGAAGAAACGTTCGTGAAATGTTAATGAAGCAGGAGGTGCAGCTGAGGTCTGGCAGACGGCTGCGGTCGAGCCATCAGACCTCAGGAGGAAATGAATGGACGTCTGCAGACTTGTCGACACCCTGAGGAAGTCTTGTTTATCACCGCGTGCACATTGAGAGGAACTCGTCCTCAGCACAGCAACGCTCCGGAGTTTAGGTCTGTCAGTGACTCACAACAGAGCAACGACGATGTTCCTTTAGCTGCACGGCATTTTCTTTCCTTATGGTTCCCTCCCTTGTTGTCGATGTTGTTGTCGTTAAAGAGTTGGGCTTTTGATGAATGCTCATCAATGCTGCTTCTCTTTAGGGTTTTACAAAAAGGAAATGATAACATCAATCTGTTTTGACAGCCTGACTTGAGCTGCAGTTTCCCGTTAGCCATGTTGAGAGCCGTGAGAGTCAATCAAAAGCTTGGATATGGAACCTGTAACATAGACTTCTTAATTTATGTGGCCAAGCCGATACGTACAACTGTATAAATGTATTACCAGATAGCCTTGTGTTATGGTTTTAGTTGTTTTTTCAAGCCACTTTGTTGTTCAATTCTTTTTTTCAGCTTTATGGGCCATGTGTGCACATACATGGAATTTTAAATGTACGCTATCGTCGTTCCAATAACAAGATAAATATAAAAAGACATTAAAGACAGAAAAGCCATAGTTATGTACAACAATGGCAATACATCGGGGATGTTGGTGCAGAAAGGTGCAAAGGAAGTAGCTCCAAGCAGATATAAAAAACATTAATTTCTCAGATCATAAATAATCCTCCTGGCTGACAGAAACATCTCAAGAGCAAGAAATTAATGGAATTAAAAAAGTTAAAAGTGAAAACGGACAAAATGAAACGTTGACGCTCGGCTTGATAACAGATTCTAAACAATAAAGCAATGCAGGATAATAAGAAGTTAAAGGTTGGTTTAAGTCCCTTTTCAGCCTGGGTGATCAGGTCAGGTCGCCTCTCCCAGTCGGCTGCTGTATACGCAAAGTTTCTGGGCTGCTGGGCCCTCGGAGGAGTACCTGAATGGCAGGGGATGCATCCAGAGGCCGCGAGAGGCTTCACTGGGTGTGAATGGGAAGGTTCTTCTCGTCTCTGCTCTATTGCTGCCAGACTCTCATGGGGTTTATTTCCCAGAGCAGCGGGAACCAGGACGACCGTGTGTCTCCAAGTGGGGAACAACAACAACAACACCACGTCAGCTGGTTTGTTGTTGGAGACAGAACTGCAAATAATGATCTTTTACTCAGTTATCATCAGGAACCGAACAGGCAGAATTAGGGAAAACAGTACGGAACACTGGAGGACTCGGTCGGGAAAAACACAAAACAATGTGGCAGAGGACTAGTGAGGGAGCTGAACTGAGACAGAACCCCTCCTTTAAGGGACGGATTCTAGACGTCCCCTCAGAATAGTCCCCGAGGGGGAGCGGGGGGAGCCGGAGCAGGGACCGAGGGACCGAGGGACCGAGGGCACGGCAGAAGCAGTTTGGTCCAACAGACCCTTAATGTAGGGCTCCTGGTTCTGGGTCTCGACCCTCGGCTCTGTTCGTGGTGAAGTCCCTTTGAAGTCATCACCGTTCATTCTGTTTCTGATGGGGCCAAAGGGTCGGAGAGTTGTAGTTGTAGTTGTTGTTGTTGTTGTTGTTGTTGTTGTTGTGGCGGTGTTTGGGCATTACTACTCTGAAGTTTCACTTAACCTTTGACAGACCTGGACCGCCTCCTCCAGTTTCTGGAAATAAAATCACCCCCCCCCCCCCCCCCCCAGCACAAGTTAATTTTTTCTAGTGGTGCTCATCGCGTTGTTGACACAGCTGGGATAGCAAATATGGAGGGGGGGGGGGGGGGGGGGGGCCGTCCAATCTGTGGCGAGGGGAGTGGGAGGTCCCCGGGTGAAGGACTACTCGGATCCTCAGACTTCTGGGGGGAGGTTGTGATGTTGTGCTGGAGCCGGTGGTTCTGTGGGCTGCTGGTCAGGACAGGTGCATGCTGGAACGGCGAGGACTTCAACGGGACAGGAAGGAGGAAAGCTGGCCGACAGGTTGGATTCAATGTCTTCTTCTGTGGTCTGTTTGGAACATTTAACGAGAGCACAAACTGAAACCAACTCAACTACGCACAGGAGAAGTTATGACTGGATTCATCTGATTTCCACTCTCTCTCGTTGATGTGGTGGAGCTGAGAGGACGGATTATTCTCAATGATCTGAATCCGTTTCTCTTCTCCTTTTTTCAAACGTGTCCCAGTGACCGAGCGGTTCAGATGTACGTCATGTGACGTCGGTTCTAGTTGAGAGACTTCTTGCTGAATGTCAAACAGAAAATGCATATTTATTTAAAGCAAAACAAAAAAGTAAAGGCATGTTTCTGTGTCATCACGACTTGTACGTGATTTTTCTTGTCGTTGTCGGACAGATTACAGACTTGGACTCCGGTCGGACTTTTGTCATAAACACGTGGACTTTATACTTATTTTCTTGCTGCCGTCGATGAGCCCGTCTGATTTGTGATGTGGTGACAAAACGTTTGGGTGTGTTGCAGAAAAAAAATTATATTTCAAATATTTGTGTATAACTACACAGCATCTTTTTTCAAAAAAATGTCCTTCTTATAATAACAATAATAGTATTTATAATAAAGCTCCCTACTAAATGTCACATAAAAAAAGGCAGGAAATAACCACAGAAATATACAAATAAGATGCAAATATGAGAATACAAGCCGTGTGGACGCTGGTCAGCAGGAGACTGATTGACATGTGACAAACAGAGAGGGCGGGACAAACATCTAGAGGACATTTGAATGATCAAATGGCCGACTCCGTCCACCTTTTGAAACCCGATTATTTGTATATGTATATAAATATAATATATATATTTATGAAAATAAATTATATATAAACTATAAATTAAATAAATGTAAAAAATATTTTATATTTATATATATATATATATAAAATAAATTATCATTTAGAATATTAATGAAACAAATTTAAAAAGATAAATATATATATATGAATGTATGTATTTTTCAAACATGTATTTAATATTAATTTTATAAATATATATATATATATATATTTATAATATATATTTAGATTTATATAAAATCTTTTTTATATATATATAAATTAAATAAATGTATTGAATTAATTAATCAATTCAAACGATTTTTACATTTATACGTTATACGTTCTGTATATATATATATATATATATATATATATATATATATATATATATATATATATATATATATTTATTTATTTCAGCATTCAAGGACCGAAAAAAAACCTTTGTGCTTTTTTTCTTTTTAAGACTTGCCCTAAAGCTATTAAAAATAGCTCTGACATCGGGTCAATCATTTGTGGCTGGTCTTTGATTTACTGTTGAAATGTTCCCCAAGATCCCAGAGAGCAGGAAAAGAGAGCAGCAGGAACACAAGTTGAAAAGCCTCTGACGCACATTTTGATTTTTTTGGGGTTCAGAAAATGACCATGTGCTTAAAAGAAAAGGGTCTTCCTGAGGATTCAGGAAACGTGCTGTTTGGCCCGCCCCAAACAAGGATAACTTCTCCTCTGAGGACATATTTTATATTATTACAACTGCAAACACACTTACATGTCGTCATTTACTTCCTGTTTACATATTAAATGCTTCTCAGGAGGATTTAAAAGCACATCATAGTGAGTTATGAACCTATCATTAAGCCTTTTACAAGATGATGTTTCTTTTTTTCATTATTTAATTAATTCACAGAACTCAAAGTTGGTGTCTTTTTGTTGCTCTCTGTAACCTTTCACATTTTAGATCATCTATTATTCATGTGATTATATTGATTAGTGATTGATCAGCTTTAAGACATGACACCTTCACGTCTCCTCTGCATCTCCTTTTCAGTGTTACGTCAATGTTTTAAAATCAGTTTATTCTCAATTGATTATCTTGTTACGCAACTTTGTCCGAGCATGTATCTGCCTGGCAGCAGCCCAGTGCTACCACAGTGAGCCTCCACAAACAGACACACACACACACACACACACACACACACACACACACACACACACACAAAGGCACACACACAAAAAACACATACACCCATGCTCAAAGACACACGCACACACACACACACACACACACACACACACACAAAAAACACATACACCCACACTCAAAGACACACACACACACACACACACACACACACAAAGACACACGCATGCACAAAGACACATACACCCACACAAACACACACACTGCTTTCTTGGTGAGTGATGAAGACCAGTTGAGGTCAGACATAATTCTATAGTTGCCTTCAGCTCTCAATATATTGAGCGTGGAAGTAATTAATTAAGTTAATTACCTGCACGGCGGCCGGTGTCGCGTGTCACGTGTTTGCTTCTCACTTAAACCGGATGATTTAATTAGTTATTAATCGAGTTTAACAGCTCAGGATGGCTATCTCGGTTCTTGTGGTGTGTTGCCAATGTTGGCCAGTAGGCGGCGGTGTTGGACGTGTTACTGGGTTCACCAAACCTTGTCCTGGGCTCTTATTGTGAAGGAGAGTGAAGGTCTTTGTGTTTGGTGATTTATTTTTTACAGCGATTCCCTGACAATTTATAGACTAAATAAAACAAATTATTCAGTAAATCTAGCAAATAACAGGCAGTTTAATTAATAATATAATCCATTAGTTGTAGTCCTATGCAGACTAAAAGTCTTAAATTAGTCATTAAAAACTTTACTTTAGATTAAATAAGTGATGACCGGACACATTTTGCAAGATAAGAACTGTAATACATATCAAATATAATTAATTTATACTTATACAACACCAAAAACCCTTTCCAGGATTGACATATTACAGTATGCATCAAGGCGACTAAAATCAACATTAACATAAAAAAAAAATTAAATTGATAAAATCACATTGAAAGTTAAACTGTCTGCTATAATTAATAAGATTTCATCTTATTTCATCTTATTAATAGATTTTAACAATAAATCAGCATTTTAAAGAGTTGAACTGATTTGAAATACTTGTCATGCTTCTGGGTGGCTTTTGCTTTATTAAACTAATTGTTCAAGCTTTTTAGTAAAGATGTGTAAACAAATAAAGTTATACATTCAATATGTCCTTCTTAATGTGGGGGTAAAATGTAAATGTTCTCATACAAGTACCTTTAAATCTAATCATACTTGACTCAAATGTTACTTTCTAGTGTTTTTATGAACACTTTTCTTTTCCCACCCCTGCCTGCTGCCACAGTGAGAACGCAAACAACACTGCCATCATTTCCCAAAGGCATGACGTAACGCTGCCTTCAGGGACACCTCGTAGATCTGTAAAGTCCTCGTTAAGAAACAGATATTATGCTGGTCGACCTCATTAAATGCCACATTATGTGAATTCATACAGGTGACTTTAGGGAACATATTGATATATTGATATATTATTATTATTATTATTGTTACTATTATTATTATTATTATTATTACTATAATTATATCATATTCTGATAGTAGTAGTAGTTTCTGAATGTTTTCCACATAAGTGTTCGGACAGCATTTTGAAAATACTAAATTATACATTTAAAAAGTTGCAAATAAGTACAATAAAATTAATTATACTGATTTGTAGGGACTAAACCAAATGTTTAAATATATATATTTTATTCCAAAATCAACCATTGAAAATTTGGATAAAAGAAAATGTATTAAAGGACGATAGAAAATAAACTGCTAAAGTCGTACTATAAGAACACAATAAAACAATGAAGAAATAAAGAGAATATAATATAATAATATATATATATATGTGTGTGTGTGTTTGAAATATTATAGAGATTAAATAATGTATGTTTTTTTAGGCCGTGTTACCCTTGTTTTGCCATCATTAATATAAATATATAAGGTATCTCATTGCTGACGGCCCTGAACGCAGCACGGGCCTGTGAGGGGGCGGGGCTTAGCACAGCCCCAGTGTGACTCGCCTAAACGCATCAGACAGCGGCGCCGACTCTCCGGTCAAGAATAAAGAAACACAGATTAAAAACAGTTAGAAAATAATCAAAATTTGAATCAATTAAAAAAAAATGTCACCGTGACTGGACTCGCGGCTCCGTCGGCACCCATGGTCCATTTCTCGGGCACGCGCACCGGACAGCCGGTCGAGATGTTTGATTCGTCGTGGAGGGTGCGCAGCATTTGGGACGGGGTGAGGCTGGAGCTGGCGGAGGACCGGAGTCCGGTGGTCCTGCACAGCCTCACGCACCTGGACCCGGACCTGCCGCTGCTGGAGGTGAGGGGAGGCGAGGGTGAGGGGAGGGAAGGGGGGTGAGGTCCGTTAGTGATGCTTGACGCTTGTTGTGTTGTGTCCAGGATCCGGATTGAGTGTCAAGGGTCTGACTCAAAGTAACAAATAAAAAGGACTTGCAGACATTTTTTCTTAGGTTTTAGTGTATATAAACTAACGTCAGACAGATGGTATTCACCAGTTTATTACACAATGTAAACAACTCGTAGTTCTGAGTGTGCCCTCATGTGTGAGATGGACATTGATGACGTCATGTAACGTGAAGACATCCACTGCCTGGGTTTCTAAACCTTGTAAAAGACGGATTATAATAATGTAGAGGTCTATATGGACTATATGGACGAGACTAAAGTAAAAGCAGACCAGTATCACTCTAAATTCACAGGGAAAGTCCACTGTTGGCACCAGAGGAACAGGATGACTTGTTCTTTTTCAACCCTACACTGAGACCTTCCTCTGCGAGTCACTGGGGATAGAATAATAATAATAAAACAGTATGTAAGGTAGACTGCAATAAACACGTTATGACCATTAGAGGTTCATAATAAGAGTCTACAGCCACGCTTTGCGTTGTGAGATCAATGCGAGCTGCTACTCAATGTTTTTTATTATCAAATAAATTGATTCAACAAAAAAAAGGGGAATTTTAGTCCAAAACCTAAAGAAATTGTATTTACTAATATAAAAACAGAGGAAACTAATTGAATAGGAGAAGCTGGAAATGTGCCTCAAACTATTGCTTTGTTTTACTGTTATTGTAGATTTATTTATTATATTAATTAATTCATTATTTTATTTTTATTAAAATGTAATGACAATCCATCCAATGATGTTGAGATATTTTTCTTCCTCTAGCATGATGTTCCACTTGTATATTTCTGCTCCTCTTCAACCCCTCAGTGCCACGTGACCCCAACATTCATATCTGTTATCCGTTAAAAGTATTTATCCTCCTTGTGGATTAAGTGGAAACATTCTCCAGAGCATTCTGTCAGATCAGGAAGGAGGGGAGGGGAGGGTGGGTGATTAATCGTATTTATCGGTGTTACGTGAGGCCTCTGATCGGACAACCTCATGACCGAGACCACGTGGATCTGGTCTCATTTGGACCCTAAACCAGTTCTCCTCGGCTCGGTTCTGTCGTCGAGCTGTATGGATATCACGACCCGAGTTTCCCTCCCTTTTTTTATTTCTTTTGCGGGCTCAGAGAAGTAGCAGCAGTGAACTGCTCTAATCTAATCCTCTCCCTCTAACACAATTACCTAATGCCTAATCCCCCCCCCCCCCCCACCGCCCGCCCGGCAGGAGGCCACAGGTTTCCCCTCCACAATCAGCGCCTTTCTTTTCCACGTCGGTGCCGGGGAGAATCGAGAAGAGACGTTTACTCCACGTCACGGTTCTTTTACTGTACGCAGAGAGAAAGGAAAGGTCACCGTGTGAATGTGGCTCCTCACCGGCTGTGGGAGCTGACACGGAAGGTTTCTGTTCACAGATCAGGTTCAAGCTGAACGAGTTGCTCAAGTTAATGCTGGTCTGAGATCAGACCTCTTCAGTCCCGATGAGCGATGCCGAGCATCAATGTATTTTGATTGATGAATAATATCCCGTCATTAAGAAACATCTATTAGTTTTCTTTGAGAACCTCTAGTTTTCTTAGGAACTTCTAGTTCTCTTTGGAAACTTCTAGTTTTATTTGGCAAACTCTAGTTTACTCTTGGAACCTCTATTACATTTTCTTCTTTCAAGTAAACAAACAAACATTCATAACAAACTAGCAGGATTAGAGATGAACCAACGTACAAGACCGCTCAACAAAGATCGTACTGCTGCACGTTGAGGTCTTCAACAGGAATTCCTTCAAACTGGACTCCCGGTTCAGGACCGTTGGGTCTGAACAACAGTCCCTTCTATAACAGTCTTCACATCTATTTGAAGAAGTAATCAATGCTCAGGGCTCTTATGAAGCTGCAGTGAAATCAGAGACGCAGAGCGACCCTAACGGCTCTACAAGCTTCATGATCTAATTGTCCTCAGTGCTAACGGTGACTCAGCAAAGTGTTAAATCGATGAATGATGTGACTCCACACTAGAACTATAGGTCTCCCACATGGACACTACACTGTGTAACTACTCTGTTCTAAATTAAACTTTGCAAGTATTTGATGCATTAATAATCAATAAAAGGTGGTGACATACTTAGTTATCCCCACTGAGAGAAAAGAGGATTATCCTCCTCATGAAACTCTTGATTAATACCAGCTGACACAGCCCGTTCAGCCTCAGGTGTGTTTCACTCATATCTGTCACAACAGCTCTAGTTGTTGGAGGGAACTTAAGCACGAGTTCAATCCGTTCGTGAAGAACTGGAACGAACTGTGTGGGCGAGACTCGAAGGCACCGGACTGACGGCAAGCCTCCTTTCTCGCGTCACTTTGAATTAAAATAGATACTTGGAATGCATGTGATGCTGCAGATAAAATGAATTATCAAATGGCAGGAAATGTGGATCGAGGTCTTCTTTTTCGAATCCAATCTAATCGGTTGTCCTACTCCGTCAACTTCATTTCACGGAGAATAATTCTGTTCTTTCGTAAAGGTCACGCTTTAAGTGGAAGGGGAAAAAGACAAAAATAGCCCCTTTTGTGTTGCTGGTAAATTGGACATAGAAATGGCCTTTTTCTCACAGATGAGAGGGAAAGTACAGCGAGTAGAAGAAGAATGGAAGTGTGTCAGGGTGTCCGAGCAGCCAGAGAGGCAAATGAAGCACTGGAGTCAGCATTCAGGAAGACACTCAAGTTTATTTAGTTCTTCCATCGGTTTTCTTTCCCCCCCCCCACAAAAAAAGTGAGCTTTTATATATACACCATTTGCTGCCAATAAACCAACCACCCCGAGGTGAGTCTACGTTACAACAAATTTGTATCCTAACTATGTATCCAATCCGACTAAACCTCAAACTATTCATTCCCATCTATCACCACCTGTATCCATCCTATTAATAAGGTACACTGTAACCCAGGTATATTTAACTATACCTGGGTGTTTCGGGCCCCCGGGGAAGTCTTTTGCACGACTACCCTAGAGAGGAGGAAACAGGTAGAGATAAGTTTCGAACTATACAATATACCAACAATATTGTTGTAACGGCGCCGCGTCATTACTACGTGTGTGTTTGTTCAAAGAAAAGACAGCAGAAGGAAAAAGCTTCACTCCATCTTTCCTGCTGTCAGCGAGTCGGTTTCAGGAACGTTTGTTGGACGGTTTCCAATGAAATCTGGTTCTCCCCAATCACGCTCACCTGTAGGAGCTCCTGGTGTTTGTTTTAGCGCCACCTTGAGGCCAACTTCATTCTTTACCACCACATATGTCAACTTTA
The DNA here is from genome assembly GCA_036178185.1 of Liparis tanakae. Lineage (NCBI taxonomy): Eukaryota > Metazoa > Chordata > Actinopteri > Perciformes > Liparidae > Liparis > Liparis tanakae. The sequence continues at coordinate 12,752,073 of CM070094.1, read as the reverse complement.
GCTGGACTATGTGTTTAATGCTAATAAGCTAATATTAGCACGCTAGCACCAATATGGTGAAGATTTCACCTGTTAAACGTCAGTGCGCTAATTTCTTTGCAAATTTCTTTGTGATTTAAATTATTATACATTTTCACCATTGGTTCTACAAAACAAGAAAACGCCACATTGGGCATTGTGGGAAATCGCCATTTTGTTTTTTGTTAAAATAAAACCAAACGATTAACTTCAAATGATCAAATATTAGCACCCTACAAGGCTGAACTGAGACGTTAGACGTGCTAAACATAGCACATTATTAACGTTAGCATGCTAGCATTGCTATTGCTCACGTGATCTCAGAGAGCGGCGCGCATCGCTGCGTAATAATAATAATGTTTTTTAGCGTCCACAACTCCTCCTCTTCGTTCTCCACCTCCTCCTTCTCCTCTTCATCCTACTTCTCTTCATCTTCCTCCTTCTCCTTCTCCACATCTTCATTCTCTTCCTCTGCCTCCTCTTCTACCTCCTCCTCCTCTGCTTCATCCTCTGCCTCCTTCTCCTCTGCCTCCTCCTCCTCCTCCTCCTCCTGACCCACATCCAAATGATCTCACGGGCTGTCAGCACCATTGTTAGCGAGGGGAAGTCACTGGCTCGTGCTACTGGGTTGTAATGGACGTTCTCATTGTTGGTTTTGTTTAGGTGTCGATTGTTTTTTTTTTTTTTTTTTTTGGGGGGGGGGCAGCTTCTGTCTTTCCACTGGGACTTTCCCTGCCGATTAACATCAATCTTTTCTGAGGCTCCTCTGGGGACCTCCTCTATCGGGCAGGTGTGGGTTTTCTGTCCGCGTTTCCGAGTCGGAAACTTGAGAAACACAACGATGTTCAGCCTCCAGAGGGTTCTGGCTCAGTGAGGGGGGGAGGGGGGTTGTGGTTTTAGTATGTAACGGAGCTGGGGAGGAGGGGGGGGGGGTCTGTGTTTATACAAGCTCAGCTATGGAGATGGGGAGGGGTTAAACATCGAGTAGAAGAATCCTGATTGTGTCTCTTGTGTCTCCGAGTAGGTCAGAAACAGTTCAGCCTGTTTTTAAAGGATGTTCGTGAGGTGAAGACGTCAGAACGTCTCTCTCTTAAAGATTTAATGGCTCGTTGTTTAGTAGACAGCACCAATTGAAAATACCACGAATCTCGTTACCCATTTTGATAATACGTTACGTAAAAACAAAAACAAATAAACGCCAAGTTAAACAAGTCGTAATTCACTCTCTAATATCTATTTTATATTGCTGTGAAAACATCACATTTGAGCGCATCACGTTGACGTCGTAATTAACCTTTTGTGCTTGAACGTATCGCAGTGAACCTCAACGTGGCCTCCGTTAACGCTAGTTAGCTGTTAGCTCTGCGGTTCTGCTACCAGCTAACGTTAGCTAGCTCGCCTCTTGCAGATTTCAGATTTGTCGTTGTCACAATGACTCATTAGTTGGGTTTACGGCATCATTTATTATTTTAGACGACTAAAGAAAAATGTTTGCATCAAATTGGTACCGAAGTATCGCGGTTTGTGACGTCCTTAATTGCAAATCATTCCCATCAGTGCTAACAGGACAAGAGACAAGAAAACCAAACTTATTTGGGAAGAAACTGTCAGATATTGTATTGAGTTTCCTTTGAGTGAAAGGCTGCCTGGGGCTTTTATTGTGAAAGATAAGGTTTGTGTGAATCTAAATGACTCAGTGCTCGAGGCCTTTAGGGATGAATCAGCTGATTGTTGAGGCATTACAGAACCAGGTCATGTTGAGTCTTTAAACTGTATGAAAAAGTCGACATGACGCTCTTCCTCCTGAAACTTCTCTCTCCCTCTTCTCTCCTCCCATTCTTCCACATGTTCATTCATGGTCCGGTGGAACCAGGGGAGGAAATGTTCAAAGTGTTTACTTAAATTAAAAAATTAAAAAAGAATAAAAAGAAAACACAAATCAGACAATCAAATTAAATTGTATTCTTATTTATTTGGGGTTATTTAAAAAAAAAAAAATGTAAACAAATATTAACAATCTTATTTCTTTAATTTTGTATAATTCAAAATTATATTTATTGATTTTGTTTTACCTACCTAGTACAGGCAATACAGACAAAACAAAGAAAAGACAAACAACTCCATTCAATTATGTTATTATCATGGGGGCATTTGTTGCCTCTGCTCGTGATGTCAGGGGCAACATTATAGTTCTTAGTTCTGTATCCCGACACTGGGTGGAGGAGAACGTCCATCTGAGTGTGTAGGAGGCATTTTAAATTAAACAAATAGATTCATAAAGTGAATCATTATCGCTGGCAGCTACTTCCCGGTGTTGGCAGTGTGTTTCTATTTTTTTATATATATTGCTTTCATCTGAAAACCAACATTTATATTTCACTCTGTTGGGACCAGATTTAGAATAAAAAACCTCCCCTGTGCATAATGGATTTTAAATGGTTGGTTTAGTTGCGATGCAAGAGCAAATGGGTTTCTATAAATAACAGCTCTCGGAGCCTTTTCTGTTTTTAGAGCGTCATGCTCAAAATGTGACGATCAGAGTTCGGCGCCTCCAGCGAGGAACATTTAGTGACTTCACTGCACAAATACACAAAAACACACACGTTTATAGGAGGAATGTCCCAGAGCCTCTAGTTAATCATCAAAGTGAATGTGTTGACCTGTCAATCACATTGTAGCCCCGCCCCTAAAGCGTCCCCTGCTTTATGGTCCGTTTGACTCTAAATTTCCATCATGTACTAAATGATGACATCATGCTGTATAGAAGAAGACTTAAAACTAGAGATTGAGACATAAACTCATGTTTACTATGTTGACTGAGGGAATACATCAAGAGAGAAGTAGAGTCATTATATAGACCTCTACAATTCTATAGATTCTATACAACCAGAGGAGTCTCCCCCTGGTGGTCAGGAGAGAGAATGCAGCGTTAACACATGAATCATATACTTCTATACAACCAGAGGAGTCGCCCCCTGGTGGTCAGGAGAGAGAATGCAGCTTTACAACATGAAGCGTAGACTTCTATACAACCAGAGGAGTTGCGTTTCATTCACGTTAGAGTACATTCTGACGTTGTTTTGCATTCCCAGCTAACCTCGGCTCTCTCCTTTCCTACTGAAGCGACGCCAATCCCTCCTGTTTTTAAACATGTGTTGTCATGGGGTTGGACCTCCACAGCCTCCGTGTGCTGCGGCTGATAAGCTGTCGACAGGCCGTGGGTTGGTCTACTCTCTCCCTATTTATCTGTCACAGAGGTTACTTAAGTGCATGTTCTCATAGTTCTGATTGCACTGGAACACTTTTCTTTTTTAATCTTGTCTAGTGCACAAAGGGTTTGGAGCCGGTTGTCGGTGTAGTTACATTGTCGTTGTTTCAGTAGCACAAAATAGTCTATAAATTATTCTCCCAAAAAAGTCATGTTTTTAATTTTTAGTTACGTTTCTTATAAGTTTAAAATCATAATATCCCAACAGGACAACAGATCTACGCCGTGTCACTTTTTCCAAAGACACACAGCCGGTCTCATTTTGCAGAGCTCGTCTCCACGGCAACGCCGACACAACACAGGGGACTCGGCGATGACTGAGATGTTATCGAATAATACAATTTTTCTTTTTTTAAGAAGAAAGTAGGCAGTGACGCATGGGGGAGTCACACCGAGGCTCGGCAACAGACTCTGATGACTCATGCTCCCAGCATGCACTGCAAGGGGCCCTGGAAACAGATTACAACACATTTTTATGAATTGGTCAAAATCATCTGATTTGTATGCATGCCTTTCTAAATTAGGACTAATTGTAACGGACCCCAGCTGGACAATAATGAAGCGCACTGATGTTTCCATCTGTTTTTATTTATGTTTAACCATGAGCACTGTTGACCAATATACATTAAGAGTGTTTCTTTTTCTGTTTAATTTCTAGAAATCACTGTAGGAGCTAATGGAAACATCCATCCATCCATTATCAATACCGCTTATCCTCATAAGGGTCGCAGGGGCGCTGGAGCCGATCCCAGCGGACATAGGGCGAAGGCAGGGGACACCCTGCACCGGCCGCCAGTCCATCGAGGGCACATATAGAGACAGACAACTATACACTCACATTCACACCTATGGGCAATTTAGAGATCAATTAACCTGCAGCATGTCTTTGGACTGTGGGAGGAAGCCGGAGAACCCGGAGAGAACCCACGCTGCGAACATGCAAACTCCACACAGAAGGACCGCCCCGACTGGGAATAGAACCCACGGCCCTCTTTCTGTGAGGCGACAGTGCTAGCCACTACAGCCACTACAGCACCGTGGAGCCCCGTGTTCCGTGTGGTTCCGTGTGGTCCTGTGTGGTTCCGCGTGGTTCCGTGTGGTTCCGTGTGCTCCCCGTGTGGTCCCGTGTGGTCCCGTGTGGTCCCGTGTGGTCCCGTGTGGTTCCGTGTGCTCCCCGTGTGGTTCCGTGTGGTTCCGTGTGCTCCCCGTGTAGAGAACCTTGACCCGTTCCCACTTGGTGCTGTTGACTGGTTTCGGTCCTCGGGGTTTCGCAGCTGATGTTTGTTTTCAGTGTTCATTAACTCAAAAGTAGAATCTTTCTTTTCAAACACCTTCAGTGCCCTTTTTTATGCCTTTGTGCCTTCGTCTCCCTAACTTTTGGGGAGAGTCCATTTAAAAGAGATGTATAGTGGAAAATATATGTCGATTCCATTTAAAAAAACACATAGTTATTTGATAGTTGCTAATAAATAAAAATATTTATATGTATAGTGAAAAATAAAAACGGATTTTGGGTCGAGTCCATTTAAAAAAACACACAAAAACATAAATACTGAACAAATTCTGCATTTAATCCCCAAAGTAAAGGAGCCACACTTTGCTCTTAAACCTGTGGATTAGTTCCCGTTCATCCAGTGAGCTTTGTTTTGGTAACGATCCTTTTACACAGAGAAAGAGTCGCCGACGGTCGTAATGACATGTTCCCTTTCCACTATAAGGCCCTTTCCCTCCCCATGGTAACGACGGGGTCTTGTTCTCCGCCCCTCTCAGAGCTCGACGCAGGAGATCGGCGAGGAGGCCGAGGAGGACGCCGTCTTCACCATCACGCTGAGGAAGGTGCAGCTGCACCAGTCGGCCAGCAAGGGGCAGCGCTGGCTGGGCGTGGACACGGACTCCGCCCTCAGCCTCTACGAGACCTGCAAGGTGCGCACCATCAAGGCCGGCACGCTGGAGCGGCTGGTGGAGTACATGGTGTCGGCCTTCAGAGGCAAGGACTCAACCTACGTCACCATCTTCCTCTGCACCTACCGCTCCTTCGCCTCCACGCGGCAGGTGCTGGACCTGCTGCTCAACAGGTGAGGATGATGAGGATGAGAGGAGGAAGAATTTACACTTTTCTCTCGTTTCGCTTCTGTAGATTTCGACTGAGTTCACCTAAAGTTCCCGTTACATAACGCCTCATTTGCATATGTAAACATTTCATACGGTGGACATGTGTGAAATGTAACTTTAATCTCTTTACATGTCCATTCAAGAATATATATTATTAAGCTTTATTCAGAGCCTCATTTATACACATTTATAATAAAAACAATATATTATGTTGACAGTATTTGGGGATTTTGAAAGTGATACACACAGATATAATAAACTATGTGTCAATAACATGAAACAATCATTTAAAATCTGAATGTATACAAAGTTTATGTTCAAGAAACACCCATTTAATAGTGTTCTTAATTTAGTATTTTTAATGCATGAATAAGTCATATTTACTAATTAAAGGACATTTAATATACTCGTTAAATAGAAATGTGTTTTGGTGAATAAAGTAGAAAAAATAATCTCTCATCCAAACTGGTGGATTTGATCCTTGAGTGAGAACAATGAGGTATCTCGACCTTTATTTATTCTCATTAGTATTATAAATGTATTTTATTTGGTAGACGAAAGTTAGAACTTAAAGTTAAAGTGTGAACGAATGAATTAGAGCAGAAGGTTCTTTTGTCTCCATCTCGGCTTAGACAAAGTTGATTATTTCCATAAATACATGAGACGCAAACGTAAATACATTTAAACTTTTAAATATTTTAAATGAATCATGTTTCTAATGTTTTTTAGGTACGCTAAGCTACAAAACGTCCCGGCCGTCGCGGCACATCGAGTCTCCCAGGACGACTGCACCGAGCTGAGGAAGTGAGTCAGGGGATAATGCATATTATTATTATTATTATTATTATTATTATTATTATTATTATTATTGTGTGTCTGTCTCTGTGTGTGTGTGTATCTGTGTGTGTGTCTGTGTGTGTATCTGTGTGTATGTGTGTGTGTGTGTGTGCATCTGCTAAATGACATGTAATGTACTGTGTGTGTGTGTCTGTGTGTGTGTATGTGTGTGTGTGTGTGTGTGTCTGTCTCTGTGTGTGTGAGTCTGCTAAATGACATGTAATGTGGTGTGTTTTTGTGTGTCTCTGTGTGTGTGTGTGTGTGTGTGTGTGTGTGTGTGTGTGTGTGTGTGTGTGTGTGTGTGTGTGCGTCTGCTATATGACATGTAATGTAATGTGTGTGTGTGTGTCTCAGTACCGTCTCCTCCATCCTGGGCGCCTGGTTGGACCAGTACCACGAGGACTTCTGGACCCCTCCGAGCTACGACTGCCTCCACCAGCTCATGTCCTACCTGCACCGCCACTTCCCCGGCTCGGACCTGGAGCGCCGCGCCCGCAATCTGCTGGCCCACTTCCACCGGCGGCAGCAGAGCGAGCCCGAAGGCGCTGACGGGACTCGGGCGGCGCGGGAGAGGGACGGCGGCGTGACGCCCGGACACAGGGGTCAGAATTTATTTTGTAATATTATATCATTTATATATGTGTTTATTTTTAAAATATATATTTTATATATGTTTTTTCTCTGTGTGTGTGTATATATATATATATATATATATATATATATATATATATTTATATATAATGCTGATTGACCAAGATATGATCTATGTTGTTTACGTTTTATCTATATTTGTATATGTGTGTGCGGGCATATTTTGATATATATATATATTTTGATATGTGTGTATGTAACTATATATATATATATATATATATATATATATATATATATATATATATATATATATATATATATATATATATATATATATATATAATAATATTATTAATTTATTTTCGTATATATATATATATATATATATATATATCGTTTGTGTCACAAACAAAAACATTTTACAGCGAAAACTATTTAAATGTAAGGGGAAAATAATAATAATAAAATAGAAAAAGGAAATATACACATCACCTTTTAAATGCACTTCTAGTACCCCTTCAAAGTGTTCCCTCTTTTCTTGTTCTCTCACTTCTTCACGTGGGGTTCACGGTCGAGTTGTAAAACACAAGCTTGTTGTTTTGTTTGTTTCTGCTCAGGCGAACACGTCGGATGTCCCTTCGCCACGCAGGAAGAGAGCGGCTTCGAGGACGAGCTTCCTGCCTTCAGCTTCTTGTCCTTTGACCCCATCATGGTGGCGGAGCAGTTCACACTCATGGACGCCGTGAGTTACTTTCCCTCATCGATCATTTTTTTACTCTAAATGTCTCATTTAATTATCTTTTTTTTAATTTAAACTAAACTTAAAGTTGTTCCGTTTAATAAACATTTTTTATTCTAAAAGTCTCATTTGAAAAAAAAACGTTTGAAGGAAAACAGAAAAAAAAGAGTTTCAATTGCTAGTAATAAATGGTCATTATTCCTTGTGTTTTTATCTTTACGTTAGTCCTTGAACACATCGTGAGCAGCCGAAACTAAACTTATGTTTATATTATAAATGTCTCATTTAACTCTCTTTTTTTTAAATCATTTAAACTGTTTGAAGGGAACCACAAAAAAGATTGTAAATTCTTGTATGTAACAAACGGTCATTATTCCTTGTGTTTTCATCTTTACGCTGGTCCCTGAACACATCTTGTGTGATCGCTTCCGAACTTAAAGTTATTTCATTTGATTAATAAACGTTTTCATTCTAAATGTCTCCTTTAATAATCTCTCCCCAAATAAACCGCTTGAAGGGAACCAAGAAAAAGAGTAACAAACTGTCATTATCGGTGTTCCTTGAACACATCGTGAGCAGCCGAAACTAAACTTTAAATTGTTTCATTCATTTAATGTTTATTAAGTATAAGTTACACATATATATATATATATATATATATATATATGAATAAATAGTTTGATATATAGAGCAGGGGGAGCCGCCATCTTTTATAGATTCCAGTGTTTCTAATTTTTTTAAAGAATTTAAACTTGGGTTCTTTTCTTTTTTTAAGCTCTGTTAAAACCACGTGTGCAAAGTTAAATGTTTTGTTTTAATTACATTTTAAATGAGTGGCTCCGCCCCCGCCTCTCCCTCCAGGACCTGTTCAAGAAGGTGGTGCCCTACCACTGCCTGGGGGGCATCTGGTCCCAGCGGGACAAGAAGGGGAAGGAGCACCTGGCCCCCACCATCAGGGCCACTGTGGCCCAGTTCAACTCCGTCACCAACTGTGTCATCACCACCTGCCTCAGCAGCCCCACGCTCAAGCCCAACCAGAGGGCCCGGCTGCTGGAGCGCTGGATCGACGTGGCCCGGGTGAGTCCGGACGATCGGAGGGTTTAGCTTCTCAACGAGGAACCAAGAGCTGACGGAGGTGGTGGTGTTACAAGTGTTAATGGACCTCTTGAGTCACAGGAGGACATTATTTATAACTACCATTTATTTTTTATTTTGTATTCGATATATCCGTGTATGTGTGTGTGTTTAGAATGTATATGTATACTAAACACTCACACATACTGTATACTGATATATCGACACATACTGTACCAATTAATATAAGCTATCTATATATGTAAATATATTAATATAAGCTATCTACAGTATATATGTATATATATATAGATAGCTTATATTAATTTATTTATAAAAATAAATGTATAATTTATTTAATTAAAATATATATATATATACCGGTATAATAACTATGACAGAAAAAAATACAATGAAAAATAAATTAAAATACAATAAAAATGTGTATAAAATATATTTATAGAAATATATATATTTCTATTAAAACATGTTTTATAAATATATATACATTTTTCATAAACATTTTTCTTTCATTCTAATTTTCCTTTCGATTTATTTTTTTCTCTTTACTTTCTCATAATTATTTTAATTAAAATGTGTAATATTATATATTTTATATATGTGTTTTTATTTTAATATATATTATATATGTGTATGTATAAATGTATAAATGTGTCTATATATATGTATATGTATATGTATGTATGTATGTGTGTATATATATATATATATATATATATATATATATATATATATATATATATATATATATATATGCCTTGTTTGACATACATGCTCTTTTCCAATTTAATCAAAGAAATGTTTTGATGATGATGATTAGTCATTTAGCTTAATTTAACCTCCAAGTAAATAAATATATATATATATATATATATCTGGAGGTAGCCTATCAGGAGAGGAGCTAGTGAACCACGTTTATTGATGATTAGATGATTGTCCCTGTTGTGTTCAGGAATGTCGGATCCTGAAGAACTTCTCGTCGTTGCGAGCCATCCTCTCCGCCCTGCAGTGCAACGCCATCCACCGCCTGAAGAGGGCGTGGGAGGAGGTGTCCCGGTAGCGCCCCACTCTGTAGCATCTCACACACAAATATATATATATATATATATATATATATATATATATATATATATATATATATATATATATATATATCTGACCTTTGCCTCTGCCCACAGGGAGAGTTTCCGCACCTTCCGCGAGCTTTCCGAGATCTTCTCTGACGACAACAACTACTCCCTCAGCCGAGAGCTGCTGGTGAAGGTGAGGAGCCTGTGTACTATATATCTATATGTATAGATATATCTATCTATATCTAAATATATATATAAAGAAGACAAATACTTTATTGATTTCCTAGTTTATTTAAGTATTTTGTATTTTTATTTTTTTTCATATGCTAAAAGTGAGCAGATTCTTTTGTATGTATGTATGTATGTATGTGTATATGTGTATATATATATGTATATATATGTATATATATGTATATATATATATATATATATATATATATATATATATATATATATATATATATATATATATATATATATATATATATATATATATGCTATGGTTTTTAATGGCGCCCTCCAGCAAAGAGGAGGAAGGTTCATCCGTTGATGGCCAGCTCTGATAAATACAGAACACACGTGTGGTTCCGTGTGGTTCCGTGTGCTCCCCGTGTAGAGAACCTTGACCCGTTCCCACTTGGTGCTGTTGACTGGTTTCGGTCCTCGGGGTTTCGCAGCTGATGTTTGTTTTCAGTGTTCATTAACTCAAAAGTAGAATCTTTTTAATGGCGCCCTCCAGCAAAGAGGAGGAAGGTTCATCCGTTGATGGCCAGCTCTGATAAATACAGAACACATTAGGGTCAGATGATTTCTGGCGTCACTCCTCTGAGGGAATCCCCACTGATGTCAGCCTAAGATAATGGCGTGGGAGAGGGGAACCCCTCGGGGGCGTCGCCCTTATCTACACGGACCAGGCACTGTTCAGAGGGGTGGGGGGAGGCAACTCGGCAACACTTTCAGGGCCATTGAAAGTGTGGAAGGGGTTAAAGTCGTCCACTTGTTTCCTTCTTCCCTCGAACAGCTGGGAACACCAGAGTTCTCAGAACGAAAGCCACCAAAGGAAAAGGCTACTGCATTGTGGGAAATGTAGGGTCCTGCAGCCTTTGTAGTTTGACCCACCGCCGCATCCTTTAACCCAGGGGTGCTCAATACGTCAATCATGATCGCCCCCTCCCCGTCAATCGTATAAATATACACATATATACTTATACTACATATACTTTATATTGTTATACAGATTCACACACATCATAGTGTTTTAACTATTTTAATTAAATGTAAGAGCAGCAGATACAGATTTTGTAACATGTGGACGCATCTTGTACTTTTTATTTTATTCTTTTATGGAAAATTACTTTTCTGATTAACTGGTTGAAAATGACACGTTCACTATTGTTTACCTCTTTCTATTGTCCCGTAAATTACCCACGATGATAACAATCTGTTATTTCTTGTATTTAAAGTCTCCGTTTGATGTCATTTCCCTCAGGAGGGAACGTCAAAGTTTGCCACGTTGGAAATCAACCCCAAACGAGCTCAAAGGAGACACCAGCAGCAGAGAGACCACTTGGTGAGTCCTCAGGGAATGCCCCCAGTGGGCCAACAACACCGCCTAATGGCGAAGACGGTCACTGCAGTCTGTCCAGGGGAAATGGATCTGCTCTCTTCTAATTTATGGGTTCTTCAGCTGTCCTCAAATGTATTTTGAGGAGGAGATATGAGCCAGATGCACAGGTCTTTTACTTTTATAAAACTGTAGGATATTCTTGTATGCGTGTATGTATATATATATATATATATATATATATATATATATATATATATATATATATATATATATATATATATATATATATATATGCATGATGCCTGTATACTAGTTTTTTATATACTAGTCTTTTCTTTTCTTTCTTTTCTTTTTTTTCTTCTTTTCTTTTCTTTATTTCACTTATTTGCACATCATTATTAAGCTTCCTGTTGTTTTAAACGTGTGCCATATAAATAACGTTATTACTAAAGATAATACAATTGTTCAACGGTTGTTTAAATAAATTCACAAATCAGACACATTGATTTTTTTAAATGAAAATTTGGACCATCAAAAAAAAATCTAAACTTAGAAATAATTTATTATCTGAACATAAATAAAATAAATGAACTAATCATTCTATCTGATGTATTTCAGTTTCTTTTAATGAATCTCAACCCTGAAGGTAGTGCCTTGCTCATCTGGTTGTTGTTTACAGGGAGTGATGCAGGGCACGATTCCCTACCTGGGGACCTTCCTCACGGACTTGGTGATGATGGACACGGCCATGAAGGACTACACGGAGGTGAGCTGATTAAATATTTATTAATGAGTTTAATAACAATATATTCATTTATTCATTTATTTAAATGTTTTTTAGGGTGGTCTGATCAACTTTGAGAAGAGAAGAAAGGTGAGTTGGCAAAGGATTGGAACAAATTAAAAACAGCAAAGTGTTTTAAAAGTTTAGAAAAGGGACAAAATAAACAATTTACCGGTATGACAATAAAGCCCATTTGTTTATTGTTTATATTATATATGTTTCCCCCTCAGGAGTTTGAGGTGATCGCTCAGATCAAGCTGCTCCAGTTGGCCTCCAACAACTACAGCTTCACTCAGGACGGACACTTCAGGGAATGGTTCGCCGGCGTGGAGAAACTCAGCGAAGCAGAGAGGTGAGTCACCTAGCTGCCCACCAGATGTCACCTCATTTAATATTATACTATATAATCTGGCTATTGCAAAATGTGACCTGATTTAATATCATATTATATTATATGAAATAATGAAAGATGAAGGCTGTACCTTGTATGTTATATATCTACTGTATATATTTATAATTTTAAAACAAAATACACTGTAATATACTGTATATATTTATTATATAAACAAACAATATACTGTATATATTTATTCAAACAAACAATATAGTGGAAATATTATTATATAAACAAACAATACACAATGTATATATTTATTATAAACAAAAGATATACTGTATATATTATTATGTATACAACAAATGTACTGTGTATATTATAAATGAACCAGATACTTTTATATACTGTATGTTTGTATTATCTATACAAAGATGTGTTCACTGACCCACGCCGGTGCAAGATTCCCGTGCGTCCGCATTAATGCCACTTCCTGTCCCCGCAGCTACAACCTATCCTGTGAGATCGAGGCTCTGTCGGAGTCGGCCAGCAACACGCTGCGCGCTAAAAAGAACGGCGGCATCATGAAGCGCTGGAGCGAGTGAGTCCCCGAGTATTGATCGGCTGATGGGTGACCGGCTGATCGCAGATCGGCTGATCCGTAACCGGTTTCACGTAAATAAACCATTTCTCCTTCTCTCCCCTCCAGCCGCCAGCTGACGGAGGCTGGTTGCAGCGGCGCTCCGGGCTCTCACTCCAAGTCCTTCGACCACTCGCACTACCGATCGTACCAAGGGGGCGGGGGTGGAGGAGGGGGAAGTGGGGGTGGGGGAGGGGGAGGAGGGAGGAGGAGGAGGAGGAGGAGGAGGAGGGGGGGACAGCGGCGATGCTCTCAGCGTCACCTCCGTCAGCTCCAGCGGGTCGGACCTGGAGGACGTGAACGCCAGCTTCCTGTCCGACTCCCCGGAGGGACACGAGAGGAAGGTGGGAGGCGGCTACTGGAACTTAACGTTTAGTTATTAATGTGAGAGGAGAAAAAGAGCTCATTAAAAAGGATCCTTAATTTAAACAAGTGCAGCTGAATCTGACCGTTGACAGAAATGATTTTTTTCATGTAGAAAAAATATGTTATTGTAATTGTATCGTAATAATGTTAAAATATTAGAAATAATGTAAATATTCATCTAGTATAAATAATTGTTAGAATATTAATACATTAGAAATCATTTAAATATATTAGAAATGATGTTAAAATATTAGAAATAATATTAATATATTTGAAATAGCTCAACAAACAGCTCTTTGAATGGCTGATATTAATCTCCTGCAGCAGGGGGGGAGAGAGAGAGAGAGCGAGAGAGCGAAAGAAGAATAATGTTAAATTATTAGAAATAATGTAAAAATGATTTATGTATTAGAAATAATGTTAAAATATTACAAATTATTTTAACATTATATTTTATATTTAAAATAATGTTAATATATTATAAATAATGTTCATACATTAGTAATTATATTAATATATTATAAATAATGTTGATAATGAATACCCCCCCTAGACGTCAACTCCCTCGGTGAAGCGCACCGTCTCTGCTTTGGGGAGAGACGCTCCGGCAGCCGACGCGACGTCAACGGTAACAAAACCAGCAAACCATCGAAAAACCTCGGAGCCTACATTTCCCACAATGCAACTCACACAAAGAGTAAAAAGAGACAGATTATTTCATATTAACATTGAATAAAAGTAGTAAACATCACTCACCCGCCTCTCTCTCTCTCTCTCTCTCTCTCCCCTCCCCCCTCAGTTTTGGGAGTGCACCTCCCTCTCCTCCCTGGACACGTCGGGCTCTGCCTCGGGCTCCAGCAGCGCCTCCTCCTCCTCCGTCTCCTCCTCCACGCCGCTGTCCGCCTCGCGCTCGCACAAGCGCTCGGTGTCGGCGGTGTCCACGTACTCCACGCTGTCGCTGCCGCTCTACAACCAGCAGGTGGACGACTGCTGCATCATCCGTGTCAGCCTGGACGTGGAGAACGGCAACATGTACAAGAGCATCCTGGTGAGGGGGGGTATCAACACACCTGTGTTGAAGCCTGACGGCGTTACGAACGTGCTGATTGGCTGTCGTGTCTCCGCCTCAGGTGACGAGTCAGGACAAGACGCCGGCCGTCATCAGGAAGGCAATGATCAAACACAACCTGGAGCGAGAGAAGACCGACGAGTATGAGCTGATGCAGAGGATCTCTGAGGACAAAGGTGAAGGGAACAATGGACAGAACAATAGGCGGTCACAGAAGCACTGCGAGGGTCTCTTAAAGAGACGGCGTCCACATTTAAACATCTCTTAATACTTAATGTACACTAGAGAGAGTAAATAATAATTAATCATATGTAGAACCCAAATATCCCGAAGAGGAAATACTGGAAAAATAAAAATATATATTTTTTTCTCTTTTCTTTTTCTAATATTCATTATATATATATATATATATATATATATATATATATATATATATATATATATATATATATTAAAAAATAGGAAATTAATTTGTATATATAAATTCATATAAGCTATCTATTATGTATCATATTGCCCTGTTTTATTTTGTTGTTTATGTTTATGTGAGACACTTTAAATTAATACAGATTTAGGTTTTAATGCTCATGCATTTGTCCGGACGAGGGAAATTATCTTGTCCTATTCATCTATAAAATCATCTTTTTGCCGAATTTTAATCTTGTTTATGATTTTGACCCTGCGGGGCCACTGTACCTACGACCACATTGAAAACTATCATTACTTGGCTGTGTTCTTCAAATAAATCAGATTGAATCCAGAGTTCTTCTCACCGTGTTTTCCGTGTTTTAGAGCTTCGTATCCCGGACAACGCCAACGTCTTCTACGCCATGAACTCCACCGCCAACTACGACTTTGTGCTGAAAAGGCGGGGCCTGGGGCGGCCGATGCGTGCCAAGAACGTGACGAGCTCGACGCTGCCACGCATGAAACAGAAGGGCCTGAAGATCGCCAAAGGGATTTTCTGAGGGGAAAACTCGTCTACTCGCTGATACCCTGAACTTCAGAGGGCGTGTGCGCCCCCTGCTGGCAATTGTACATACGGAAGCCGCGGAACGGTTTCTTCAGGGAACTTTTTTTTCTTGCTCGTTGTACCGACGCCTTTACCGACCAATCACGCCGGGAGTCTTTTTGAGGGATCCGAGACTATGTGAACGTGTGAGCGCTGCCATGACACAGAGGGGGGGGGGGGGACTCAGATCCATGAATCACACGCTACCACCTACTTTTCTTCTTCTTCTTCTTCTTCTTCTTCTTCTTCTTCTTCTTCTTCTTCTTCTTCTTCTTCTTCTTCTTCTTCTTCTTCTTCTTTGCTGTTTTCAGAAGATATTGTTTCTAATCTAAGCCAATAGAAACAAAACAGGCAAGAATTATAAGATATGTAATGAATTAATTCGTAAATTTAAATTTCCACGAATGGCACATTCATATTCAGATTGTTTTTCGGAAATTATTAATTAATCGGTAATTAAAATAATTACATATTTGATAATATGTAGAAATACTGCAGATACAAACACATATATATATATATATATATATATATATATATATATATATATATATATATATATATATGTGTGTGTATATATAATATTATAATATGTATTCTTTCACAATCACACATAAATATATATGTATATATATATATTTATATATGTATATATATATTTATATATGTATATTTATATTTATATATATGTATATATATAT
The DNA here is from genome assembly GCA_036178185.1 of Liparis tanakae. Lineage (NCBI taxonomy): Eukaryota > Metazoa > Chordata > Actinopteri > Perciformes > Liparidae > Liparis > Liparis tanakae. The sequence goes on along the minus strand of CM070094.1, from coordinate 12,735,864 downwards.
GTGATTGTGAAAGAATACATATTATACAGATTATTATGTCACAAAATCCAAAGAAATGTTGGGGACGGCAAAGAAGAATCCCTCTTTTTCTTTCCTCTCTCTCTCTCTCAGAAAGTGTGGGAAACTATTTTGGTGATAATTTTCTGGGTCGAAACACAGAAAAGCTCCTTGAAAGTGTCGGTGAGACGCAGAACAAACTTTTCTTTCTCTTTCTTTAAGGGACAGTTCGACCTTCTCGTGAAGCGCTTCAGTCGAAAACAAAGTTGAGATATTTTCCAACCAGCTGCGAAGCGTCAGCGGTCACTTTTTAAGGATTCTGATGAATAGACTTATCAAACAGGTCAAAACCACAGCGGTGGTGATGTACCACCAACATTCCTCCTGAAACAAAAGGGACCCAAAAGTTGACGAGCGCAGCTTCTCATTCATGGATTTACTTTGATTTCTTTACCTTGTTTCATTTTCTATTTTCCTGACTTGTAAGCTGGCTCTTAAATCTGCACTTAATGCCTCTTACATGTGGGAGGAGTCCACTTCCTCATTGACCGGAGGAAGAGGAAATAAATACAAGTATTATGAGTCTGACTAGAACAAATCAGATGAGGACGTCAAAGAGTTAAAGATGAGCGAGGATATAAACCACGCGTGAAGTTTCTCTCTCCTCCAAGGCCACAAACCGTTATTAGACACGTCGAGGCGGTCGGAGCCTCGTGAACACGTTTGCATTGCACCCTGGGAAACGTAGGAAATCACAGATGTTCAACAGACATTCTTCTGCATGAAGTTCACAATACTGATCAGATGAATGAAGCCCCGCCCACATCCCTATTGGCAGGAGGCCTCTGTTGAACACTGTGACCTTTGACCCCGTTCACTCGGCCTGACGTCGGGGTGAACATTGGCTCGATGGGCGTGACCTCCATGTGCCAAAAAAAATAAGCGAGAAAAAGAGAAACGGTTACTTTTAACAGACGAGAGTCCCCTTTGCCTTTTTAATAGGGAGTTTAAAAAAGTTTGTAAGTTTACTGTTGTCGCATTTTTCTGGAAAACAAAACAACAACAACAAAAAAATAAAAGGGGTGAGAACACTAAATGATGTCCGGACCCGTCGTCCAAGAAACTTGAAGTGAAGAAGAAGAAGAAGCTGTTGGAGAAACACTTTCATTCATTTTTGTTATTTGAAAAAAATATATTTCAGGATCAAACAGCTGCCAAATTAGCAAATATTTAAAATATATATATTTTTAATCCAAACAGACGTCGGAGACAATTTCTGTTTGAATCTGCCGAGTGTCTCCGGACACGTTTCCTTTCCTTTAATCCAAGTTTCAGGGATTAAAAAACATCTGATTCTGGTGGAAACAAAACAGAAGAGGTTCAGTGAGGTATTTAAGGACCTTGAATGCACCGCACTGTCTGTTTTGATAATTGATAACAGACTGAAAACGGGAGCCTGAACGCAGCGCGGCTCCTCCCCTTTATTCCCAGTGTTCCCAGTTGTTTCTGCAGCAGCTCCGTCTCATAAACATTGTGCACACGAGTGGAAGTTTTAAAAGATGTCGGACTGGTGTGTGTGTGTGTGTCTCGTAGTGTTGACAATAACGTACCTTTTTTTATTATTTTTTGTGTGTGTGGTTTTTGAACCGATTCTGTGCGAGTTTGAACAAAAACAAGAAGAGAGAGAAGAAGAAAAAACATAGAAAATACTGGAAACGTGTTTTTAATTTTTTTTTTTTTTTTTTTTTTTGCCTGAACTGTGCTCGGGTGACATTTTTCCAATTTAAAGAAAACAAAAGAATTTCAGACCTTTTCTAACTGCAGTCTCGTCTTCTTGTTTTTGTTTTCCTACTTGTTTCCCCCCCAAGAACACAAACACTTGTGTATAATACAGAACTGTCCTTATTACTTTTGTTTATTTATTGATTTGTATATAAAGATTTTTGTTTTGCATTGTACATTCTCTCCTTTCTTGGTTATAGATTAATATATTCATGTATATAGTACGAATAAACATTAAGTTTATAAAAGTAAATAGATTCTTTCCTCTTTATTTTTGATTCCTTTGTGTTAAGATTAAGGAACTTAGATTCATAACAACTCTAGGTGTAGCATCATATTATTGAAAGATCATAATAACATTGTCACATTATATATATATATTATATATATATATATATATATATATATATATATATATATATATATATATATATATATATATAATATATATATATAACCGAAGTGTCATTGAGCAAGACACTGAACCCCCCCATGCTCCCCGGGCGCGGTGCTTCACTGCAGCCCACTGCTCCTTCATAACGAAGGATGGGTCAAATGCAGACACGAATTTCCCCATTGTGGGATCAATAAAGTATACATTATTATTATTATTATTATTATTATTATTATTATTATATATATATATATATATATATATATATATATATATATATATAATGTTGTGTGTGACTTTTAGTGAGGTTGACTAAGGAATGTGTATGTATTTATCTTTATTTGATCCGTAAGATGTTTTAATAATTTTGTTATCTTAATTTAAAAGTTAAAATAACAGTCGATATTTTTATTTATATGCCATTATTCATATTTATATATTTTTATATAAGCTTTCCGTTTTCGTTAGAGCGGTGGGTTTACCTATTTCTGAAACGTCATCACTCAGCGACAGAATCGTCTTAGTTTTCACGCATGCGCACTAGTTCAAAGCATTGTTGTTTCTTTTCAGCATGGCGCTTAGCAAAACGTTTGGACAGAAACCTGTGAAGTTTCAGCTCGAGGACGATGGAGACTTTTACATGATCGGATCGGAGGTCGGTATTCACTTATTAAAGCAGAGGTTCAGTCAATAAAGGACGTATTTTGGCCAGAAAAGTGTGGTTTCGGCAGCAGCTGGTCCGCTAGCAGCTAGCTAGCTAGCATATAACGACGCAATACAGCTAGGCTCAATCATTTATTTTGGATTAATCATTTATTTAAATTAAAATAGCTGCCAAGAACAAACACGACGATCTGACTGCTTATTTATTGGAATATACTTGTGGTAAGAAGACATTCGTCCTTAAGAGTTTCAACTTGTTTTTCTTCGGCAGAGCGCGCTAACAGCTATGCTAAGCTAGCTAGAGAACGGCTTTCAGATAAATAAATGACCAGAAAGGCGTTTAGTTATAATTAGTCATATTATAATATATTTATGATAATGTATTCATAGTTATCTTCTAGAAGTGTGATTTTGGCTCCGCTCATACCAATAATAACTTCTATATTAGCTTGTACAGTAAACTGACAGTATATTTAACGTTGTATCTATATTTAAATAGCTATAAACTGAAGTACACAGACTAACATCACTTATATATATATTTATATATACAGGGTTATACACAATAGTGTACAAGCACATACTATAATCACCTTAAGAGTGTGACCTTCTTTAAATACACGTGCGTCATGTTTATTAGCTGTTTTTTACATAAAGTTTGATACAAATGTTTACTTATCGCACACAAGTTATACATTTAGAACATAATCTACGTGTGATAGTTATTACTATTATATTATTGTTGGACAATAAACCTTTCAATCTGTCACTGACCTAAATGTATTTATATTAGTTACTTGATGTTACTTAAATGTTTGTGACATAATGTTACATTATTCATTAAAACATGCAAACATGCTGTTTAAAGTTGCAAATCAGTTTTTATTATTGTTGGTGATTAATCTGTAAATTATTTTCTTATTCCTTTGGTTCATGAAAATGTCCCTGTTCGCCGCCACACGCGTCTGTACGTTGACTTTTCATGGGATTCGGTCGCGCGAAAAAATAGTTTTGCTTTTTGTGTAAACGCACCTTTAGAACCCCCAAAAAATACTATCTTTGTTCAGCCAGAGCGGTTCGTCTTCATGAATCTTGATTTAATTAATTGTTGTGTTTGTTTGTGTTCAGGTGGGAAACTACCTGCGCATGTTCAGAGGCTCGCTGTATAAAAGATACCCGTCGCTATGGAGGAAACTGGCTTCAGTAGAAGAACGGAAGAAAATAGTGGAGTCGTCACACGGTCAGTAGAGGTCAAGAGGTCACGTCACTGACACAGGGACAATGTGACTATAATACCCACAGACGTTGACCCCGCTCTCGTCCTCCAGATCACGGCTACACGCAGCTCGCCACCAGCGTGACTCTGCTGAAGGCGTCGGAGGTGGAGGAGATCCTGGAGGGAAACGATGAGAAGTACAAAGCCATCTCCATCAGCACGGAGCCGCCGGCCTACCTCAGGTACCGAGTGTTACCGACGCGTAGTTTACAAGCTGAGGCGTCGCTATGGGTCACTTCTGCACGAGAACAATGGAAATACAAGATCATGGAACCTGGAAAAGTCCTGGAATTTTAAAATGTTTATTTCCAGGCCTGAAAAGGTGCTGTAGAAAAAAAATTCCCCAACTTTTGGAAATGTGTTATACTCATATGTTCATTTACGCTCTCTCTCCCTCCCTCTCTCTCTCCCCCACTTCCTCTCTCTTGTTTGCTCCCTCTCTCCCCCTCTCTTCCTCCCTCTCTTTCCCTCTCTCTCGTCCTCCCTCTTGTTCTCCCCCTCTCTCTCCCTTTCCCTCCCTCCCTCTCTCCCCTCCCTCTCTCCACTTTCCCCCTCTCTCATCCTCCCTCGCTCTCCCCCCTGCCCCTCTATCTCTTTCCCTCCCTCCCTCTCTCCCCTCCCTCTTTCCACTTTCCCCCTCTCTCATCCTCCCTCGCTCTCCCCCCTGCCCCTCTATCTCTTTCCCTCCCCTACCTCTCCATCTCTCCTCCTGTCGCTCCTTTCCCCTTCTCTTTCTCTCTCCCCCTCTCCCCCCCTCTCTCCCCTCTTCCTCCCTCTCCCTTTCCCTCCCCCCTCTCTCCCTCCTTCTCATGAACCCCCCTTTCTGGCGTCCAGCCGGGAGCAGAAGGCCAAGAGGAGCAGCCAGTGGGTTCCCACGCTGCCCAACAGTTCCCACCACCTGGACGCAGTACCCTGCTCCACCACTATCAACCGCAGCCGACTGGGCCGCGACAAGAAGAGGACGTTCCCCCTGTGGTGAGCGCCGGGAAGCCGACTGCCGAGCGCCACCGACGCTCTCGCGGCGAGTCGAGGGTTCACTTTTATCGTGCGGCAGGAGAATTGCGTCGAGAGATTATTATTTTTTATCGTGCGTCACGTGGCGCCAAGTAAATAATTAAAAACACTGTGAAGCAAACGGCGAGCGATCAGGATGCCGGCGTTTTTCAAGGGATGAATAATATTAAATAAAATTAAATGGTTATTAATTCACTTTCTTTGCTCCGCCCCGAGAAGTGCTAACGCGACACGTAGAGACAGAAGTGACATGCTGTTGGTTAGAGACGATCAATAACAGACGTTTAGTTTAATAAAAGAATAAAGACGTGCTCTTTAAGAAAAGGGACCTTAAATTACTTCTGCTGTAATCTGGTGCGATTGTCGTGTTGGAGCTCGGCGGGGGTGTATCTCAGTGATTGGATAATATTATTATTATTCATTTAACGTCAATTAGAGTGCATCTATATCTATCACAGCTGGTAAAACGATGATTTTAATTTATGGATAATATAATAATAATAACTAGAACGGGCACTCGGTAGAGCGCATACCTTCGCATATCACAAGATCTGGCATTGAATTATGAACATTTTGGCATTAGTTGCCAATTGGATAAAAATTGACCGTGCGCTATGGTAAAAAAAAGATTTTGACCTTTTCTTGACTTTGACCCGATCGATCCCAAAAATGTCATGCGTTTCGGTTTGATACTTTTTGACTTATGCGAATAACACGCACGCATACAAATACACGGCGAACAAAACATTACCTTCTGCATTTTCAATGCGAAGGTAATAATGAAAAGCACGTAATCCTACCGTCGTTTTAAGATGTGAGAAGATAAAGGAAATAAAAATCCTGTTTGTGTTTTTTCCGGCTTAGTTTTGACGACCACGACCCGGCGGTGATCCACGAGAACGCCACTCAGTCCGAAGTCCTGGTTCCGATCCGTCTGGACATGGAGATCGAGGGTCAGAAGCTCAGAGACGCCTTCACCTGGAACATGAACGGTGAATAAATATATCAATAAATGTAGAGAGATTGTTTCGCTGCTCCAAGAAAGAATATTGTTGAAGCGTTGAAACCTTTTTTCGTCACGTTGCTAGAGACTTTTATTTTGGCGGTGCATCCAACATTTGTGTTTTTTAATTTATTTTGTAAAGAGTAACCATGAAAACACATAGATTTCTAAACATCTTCTTCTCCTCCCTTTTCTTTTTTTTCTCTTTATTCCTCCTCTATTTTCTTCTTCTTCTCCTTCTTCCTCCATATTTTCATCTTCCTTCTTTTTCTTCCCTTCTTCTTCTCACTTCTCCTTCTGATCTTCTTCTCCCTCCTTCTTTTCCCTTGCTCTTGTTCTTCTCCCTTCTTCTCCCTCCTTCTTCATCTTCTCTCTTTTTCTTCATCTCCCTCCTTCCTCATTTTTTCCTTTCCTTCTTCTTCTTTCCTTTCCTTTCTTCTCCTTTCTCCTCCTCCCTTCTTCTTTCTCCACCCTCCTCCTCTTTAAATGTTCAGAGAAGCTGATGACCCCCGAGATGTTTGCTGAGATTCTTTGTGACGACCTTGACTTGAACCCTCTGGCCTTCGTGCCGGCCATCGCCTCCGCCATCCGGCAGCAGATCGAGTCGTACCCGGCGGAGGGCGGCGGCGTCCTGGAGGACCCGACGGACCAGAGGGTCATCATCAAGGTCAGACCCTTTATCTTTTCTTTGAACTCTGCAGGGTTCCTACTGGCATGGAACACCTGGAAAGTCCTGACATTTCTCAAATCCTTATTTCCTGGAAAAGTCCTGGGAAAAAAATCCCCAAAGAAATGTGTTATAATCATGTTTATTTACGCTGATTTTTAAATAGTTAATATGCTTTTAAGAGAATGACGCTCAAAATATAAGCCGGCGTACGCTCTTTCATACTCGCAAATTTTCCACGCTGCAAGTGAACGCACTGCAACTGAAAAGACATATATGTTTTTTCTTTTAATCTAAACTATTGTCTCTCATTCATTTGAGTAATTTAACGTTATAAACTGTAAGCTTTGGAATTTTCTTTGTTAGTTTAAATACGGCATTTTTTCATGTTTACACCCAAGATTTCCAAAAGAAGTTGGTCTCAAGTCCTGTAAATCCATTGGTCAACATGTGTGTGAAGCCTGGCTGTCGTGACGTTGCTCGTCTTCTGTTCCGCAGCTCAACATCCACGTGGGGAACATCTCCCTGGTGGACCAGTTTGAGTGGGACATGTCTGAGCGAGAGAACTCGCCCGAGAAGTTCGCCCTGAAGCTTTGCTCCGAGCTCGGCCTCGGGGGGGAGTTCGTCACCACCATCGCCTACAGCATCCGGGGTCAGCTGAGCTGGCACCAGAGGACCTACGCCTTCAGGTAGGGAATTAAACCTACTCCTTCGGGTAGGGAGTCAAACCTACTCCTTCGGGTAGGGAGTCAAACCTACACCTTCAGGTGGGGAATTAAACCTACTCCTTCAAGTAGGGAATCAAACCTTTCGCCTTTAGGTAGGGAGTCGAACCTACACCTTCAGGTAGGGAATGAAACCTATGCCTTCGGGTAGGGAATCGATCGTGTGGACCTGGTAGATTTAAACATGATGATGATGATGATGATGGGCTCTTGGCGCGTTGCAGTGAGAACCCGTTGCCCACGGTGGAGATCGCCATCAGGAACACGGGCGACGCCGACCAGTGGTGCCCCCTGCTGGAGACGCTGACGGACGCAGAGATGGAGAAGAAGATCAGGGACCAGGACAGGAACACCAGGTGAGTCCTTCCTGTCTGCTCTTCAAAATAAGAGCTTCCATCTCATTGTGACTTTTTACTTCTTTCTTTTATTATTCATGAAATTAATTAAAAGGAACGGTTGATGAATGAGTCCTATTTGTTATAAATATATTTTTATTTTAGTATTTTTTACTATTTGATTGTTAGATAAAAGAACATTGTTTAAAATGTATTGTTGTATTCAACAATAAGTTAATATAGATTATTAAGCCGTTATAAGCTCTCCTCACAGGATGCTGTTCCCGTTCTCTCCTCTAGGCGGATGAGGCGGCTGGCGAACACAGCTCCCGCATGGTAGAAGAAGAAGTGGCGTCGGCGCCTCCTACAGGACGCCGCTCGCCTGGATCGAGGCACGACCGCTGTCACAAATATGTCCCTCCGCCGTGAGCCGGATCTTCTTTTTCCCTCCTGCTCAACCGGTCCTCAGTCCGTCGTTCACCGTGTTATTCTTTCTTAATTATTATTATTTTTTATTGTTAATATGTTCTGTAGAGAACCATTAGCCCCGCCCTCCTCGCCGTGACCACGGACTCCCTACCTGACCAGAGGGAGAACGGCCACACAGCCTCAGATAATATATATTATGTTGTATTTGTTGTCTTTTTGTACATTTTAATAATTCTTACAAAATAAAAAAAGAACAAAAAAAGGTGACTGTTGTTGTTGTTGTGCATTCTTTTTAATAATTTCAAATATTTGTAAAAATCTTACCGATAAAAGACCTTAAAACAAAGTTTTAATTTAATTTGTTGAACACAGTTTGATGTTCAATATTAAACAATTGGATCTCTTTGCTCCAGTTTAGTGAATTAATTCTTAATTTAAAGGCCAATTTGTTTCTTGACTTTCCTGACACTAGTGATGATGAAGGGTTGTCGTGCTCAGCGGTTTCCATTCTCTCCGCCCACAAAGGAAGTGAAGTGCAGCGTGTGCAGACGAGGCCGACGGGACTCGAGCTGCCGGTCGGTTCCCGTGAGCCACGAAGCCGACAAAGAGTCCGCGTGTTGGAGACCAGAGAATTCCAGAAGCTTCTTCTTTTAGTTTCTGCTCTCTAGTCGACATGAGAAGATATTCAGAAAGAGACTATCCGTATTACGACGTTTACACAGCTACTGAAAATATATATATATATATATATATATATATATATAATTTGTATTTATTATTTCCATTAAGTTTACATGTCTAATACAAAACATATATATATATATATATATATATATATATATATATATATATATATATATATATATATATATATATATATTATTTCCCTTAAGTTTACATGTCTAGTACAAAAATTTAATATATATAATTTAATTTATTTCCATTAAGTTTAATTGGTTAGTAAAAATTAATATGTACTGTATATAATAGTATATATTTTTATATATTTATGAAAATAGTATATACATAATTAAATAAAAAATATAGACACATTTATATATAAATATAATACTATATCAATTAATATATACATATATATATATATATAAATATATAAATGTTATATAATTGTATATTTATATATAAATTAATATATATATATCAATTAAAATATTCACGGTTGTGACTCTACGTCCTCCGACGCTCTTCCCTTTGGGTCTCTTGTCTTCTAGTCGTCGGATCGTCGCCCTCCTGCTCATCTCGCAGGAGACGGTCGTCCGGCCGGTCGAACAAGGTCCGTCTGAGTGGAGAGAAACATCTCACAAAAAGATCTGATTGAACTCGACGCTTCAGACGACAATAACGTTAAAGTTTACAATTAGTTTACGAGGCATTTTAGCAAATATCTCTCCGATATATATATATATATATATATATATATATATATATATCTCACGACTCAAATACCATAGAAGAAGATTCTGAGCATTTTCCTGGTGGTCAGTGGAGAGAATGCATCTTCAACACGTTAAGCATAGACTTCTATACAACCAGAGGAGTCACCCCCTGGTTGTCAGGAGACAGAATGCAGCTTTAACACATGAAGTGCCGGCCGAGTTTCTCACTCTCTTCTTCTGTGGTATTTGAGGTGTCGTAGCCTTCACTGAACCCCGGTGAGATGAACTCCGGCTCTTACAGAAATGCAGGAGTCGTCAGCAACTTCCTTCCTCCCGGCTGGTTTGGAAACACGTCCTCCAGGAAGTAGTACAAGTGGCCGACTGCGATACCTGGAAAACACACACCTTCATCATCACCTCCATCACCATCAACACCTCCATCACTAGAAACTGGAAACTAGAATTTCACACATTAAAAGCGGTTGAGGTGGGTTTTAATTTGTACGTTTAAAAGGCCAAAGGTCACGTGACCTCGTACCAAGGAGGTCGACCGCCACGGCGTCCCCGAGCAGCAGCGAGCCGCCGGCCAGCGCCCAGGGGAGCAGCGGCGCTCGGAGGCTCAGGACGCCGCAGACGCTCACGGGGACCAGTGGGCGCTGACGGCTCCACACGTACACCAGCATCACGGTGAGGGCCGGGCCCAGGGAGGAGGCCGGGGTCAGCGGGGCCAGCAGCTGAGGGCCGTTCAGGGGTTCAATACAAAACTGGGAAAAAGGAGAACTTTAAACCGAAAAGTCGAAGAAGCAGGACTTTACTGGTAATTATTTAAAGTTGCAGATCTGGATTCAACGTTGTTTTATAATTGAATATATATATATATATATATATATATATATATATATATATACAAAATATATATTTACATACATAAATAATATATATGTATATATAATTATATATATATATATATACATATATAGTATATATTAATATATATACATAAATAATATATATGTATATATATATAAATATAAATATGTTAATATATATGTATATATATTAATATATATGAATATATACATATATATGTATATATATTTATTTATATATAAATATACATATATGTATATATATATTATTTTAGATAATCTTTATAACTAAATATATATATATATATATATATATATATATATATATATGTTATTAATACACATGATAATATTGTGTAAATGTTCTCCTCTCCAAATACACAATAAACCAAGTTAAACATTTTAACGTGATAATATTTCTTGTTAATTCTTTCCGACACGATAACAGTTTAGTACAAAAATCTAAATTAGTTACAGCCCATAACTTCATGAAGAATGTTTCTTCAGAAGACACGTCTTTGTTTATAGAAAGTTATTAAGGATACCGTCATCACGGTTCCTCCGAACAGGAACATGAAGACAAAGTCCGCAGTCCGTCCCCGGAAACAATCTTCTTCAAGCATCCGACAGTATCGATAACTTAGTTAGTTAAGGAATATTAGACTTTATAGTTAAAGAAAGTTTAATATAATTAATATATATATATATATACTAGTGTTTTATATAATAAATATAACATATATATAAAGTAGAGTTTTACATAATATATATAAAAAAAGATATAGTAGTGTTTTGTATAATGTATATCTATATATATATCTATATATATATATCTCTCTATATATATATATAGATATATAAATATACTTATATATATATATATAGTAGTATTTTATATAATATATATAAATACATAAATATATATAGTGGGGTGTTATATAATATCTAAATAAATATTGATATACATTTATTTATATCAATATATATAAATAGATAAATATATTATTCAAAACATTACTATATATATATATATATATATATATATATATAATATAAATATATAAAACACTACTGTATTTTATTTTACGAAACACATTTACATATATATATATATATATAATATATAAAACACTACTGTATTTATTTTTTACGATACACATTTACATATATATATATATACATATATATATATATGCATATATATATCTATATATATATCTATATATAGATATATATAGATATATATATATCTATATATATCTATATATATATAGACTGAGACATTCATTCTGTGATAGAAAGATACAGGAAGATGATGTTGAATATGAAACTGAATCCAAGGGAACCGAAGAAGAGGAAGCTGGTTATGAGACGCCATATCTGAGAGAAAACCAAGAATGTAAATATAATAACGTACCTGAATGTTTCTAAAGTAATAATTAGAAAATTAATATTACCTGGTATCTTCTGATGATGAGGTCGGGGTTGAAGTTGAGCTGGACGGGGGTGATGACCTCAAGTTGCTGGAGATAAAGACACATGGCTTAATATTAATAATCAATTGAGGTATTATATTATATAAATGAATATATATACATATTTATATATAAAATATATGTATTTATATATATATAAATACATAATGTATTTTATATATACATATATATATATATATTTATAAATATATTAATTTGTTCTATATATTGATATATATATATATATTCATATATATTAATATATAATTATATATATTTATATATATATATATATATATATTATTACTATATTTATATATACAGTATGTATATATACCCACAATTTGTGCAATACATTTCAAATGTAAAGTGCTTCATCTTTAAACTCTCTTGCTTCTTAAAGAGTTTTATAACATTTTAAAGAAGTTTAACTTAAGTAGTACAAGTAGTTTGACTGAGAAATGAATGAATGTTCAGAATATTTTCTTTACTATATCTTAATAATTGTTTCCTACCCGATCAGCGCTTTGAGGTCAGAATCGAAACTGTTGTTGTTGTTGTTGTTGTTGTTGTTGTTGTTGTTGTTGTTGTTGTTGTTGTTGTTTCTTACCACGGCAGCGGTGGTGAAGACGCAGGCGGTCGTGTAGACTCGGGTCAGCGCTGGGATCCTAAAATACTCCCGAGTGAAGCTGAGAGCCATCATCGCTGCTGCATCTGCTTCACTGTACACAGCCACGACCAGTGGACAGACTGCACAGGCCACGCCCCCACTGCACCGCAGCAGCCAATCAGATCCACCCACCAATTAACACCATCAGCGCCACAACGTTTAACACTTTATAGCCATCAAATAAAAGAATACAAATACATTTATTAGTGGAAGAAGATTTGTTTTATGAATCTATAAATAAATCAAGTTTATATAATGAATGGAGATTTTAAACAATAATTAAACAATAAAAAGCAGATCGATAAAATGAAATGTAATAAAGTAAGCTCAGTTATTTCAACTAAAATAGTGATTGAGAAGGTATTTACAAAATGTTCCATTTCAAAATGAATCAATATATTTTAAAGACAAATAAATAAACTTTTAGCGTAAAAAGAAAGAAAATTGTAAATAAATAATATTAAATAATAATAAAGTAAAATGAGCTTTAATCTTTGGTTTGGTAGAAAGGTTATGGTTTTATTAATAAGAAAACAATATGCAGTTCATACATTTCAATATACAGGGTTTACATACGAGTAAAAAAAACAACAATAATAATTAAGACATGTATGTACACATGAGTTGCAGAAATGAGTAAACAACAACAAAGTCTTAACGGTGGAAACGTAAACGACTCTTCAGCGTCCTGCACTGAACAACTAACATCTGGCCCGGGGGTTCTCAACCCGGGGAGTCGGACACCTCCAAGAGGTCGGGACACGGGGCTCGTCGGGTCCGGGAGATTCTCGAACTCTCGAGAAAGTATTCACCCCAAAAAACAGCTGAAATATAAGTACATGAACCTTTTTGATTTCTACATGTTGTGTTATGGCCCCTACTAGCGAGAAATCTACATTTCAGTCAATATTCAGCAGCTGGATGAACACATTTAACCTTTTTATTATATATGTTTTAATGCTTTTAATACTTGACTTTGTTCTCGGTATGAATGCCATGAAGTAGCTTGTGAATATAAGATATGAGTTTATGGCTAATAACAGTTAAATTCGTCATCTTTTCCATTTTATTTCACAGTTGGTTTTATTTGTGCGTAAATGATCATAATCTATCTGAAAAGTGTCTCAAACCGTTTTAAATTAGGGTTAGGGTTAGTACTTAGTCTTCAGTAAAACAACCCTTTGAATGATATATTCTAATATATCACGTTATTAAATTATTACCACTGAACCATCAACGGTGGAGGAGATTGTTATTGTTGTTTTAAGTTACCACACAAAGGTTCTGAGTCTGAAAAGAGACAAAATTAAACCAGACAGCGTTCATACTAAGATTGGTCAATCTATTCTCCCAGAATGCAATGCGTTCAGGAAGTGGAGGAGCTGCTCACCACCGAAAAAACACAAGAGTGAATTGAGGACAAATGAGAAGTATTTAATAATTTCCTGTTGGTGTGAAATGGTAAAGTATGTATTTTGTTATGTAACAGTTAGTAAGCAAAATGTATTCTTAAGAGTTGGTATTGTGGTGGAGTAGTTTTAAGTTAAGTAAAAGCACCTCAAAGTTGTATTGAACTGCTGTCCCTGAACGCGTCACACTGACCTGAGAACAGCTTCGAGTAACATCACGACTCTGAGGGAGCCCCTCGCGTTGCCCTCTAGATGGCGCCCTGGAGCCTTTCTTAAAACCAGTCTGCAAACTACTGACGTCATCTTCCTTCTTCATCCTCTAAGCAGCTGGATGTTAACGTCTCAAAATAAACTTAACAAGATTATGTTAAGATATGGTGAATACGACAGCTTCCTACATTTTTTTTTATTATCCAGAGTATCCTCAACATATTGCATCCATTTTGTTTTCAGGTTTGGCTGCAGTGGAAAACTCCTAATATTATATAATATCATATTATATATATATATATATATATATATATATATATATATATATATATATTATAGTTGATGGAATCTCACATTTAGTTGTGTGTGTTTGTTTTTGTTAAAATTAAATGCTAAATATTTCACTAAATCCTGAGAGACTTGACTCAGGACCCGAAAACGTTCAAATTAATAAAACGGCCTAGTGGGATGTTAATAAAAGCTAATAAAAGCCCAAAGTTACGACAAAAACTGCAACTTTGTGTTTGATGGAACTTTTCAGACACTTCACGATCAGAGTTTGTTTATGATGAAGAAGAAAAAGCATACGTTTCAAAATGAAAAAACCTTCAAAAAAGATTGAAAATCTCAATTTCTGGCTCAAGGACAGGAAGTGATGAGGGGGGAGGACACTTACAAGCAATTTGCAAAATAAATACGACTATATCTGCACAGGAGGTGCCGAGGAAACACAAGTTGGCTTTTTTCCTGAGAAGAAGGTAGAACTGGAAGTGAAGCGAAGACAGACTCTCAAAGAAATCGTCTTAGTGATGGGATATAAAAAAATATCGTTGACGTGATTCTCCACAAACGAGAGACTCACACGTTCCTACAGCCGAAGAAATCTACGCCGATGTAGCGCGGGTATCCCTCCAGAGAGTTCATACCCACAGGGTCGAACTTCCAGTACTGTCGCCCTCGGATGAAGTGAGCGTAGCCTGCAAGACAGAAAACAGGTCAAATATTGTGTTTAATTGCAGCTTAAAAATGACATAAAACTCCTTTTTGTTGTTGATGAATTGCACTAATGTTTCTCAAGTACATTTAATTTAAATGACCTCATATCATAAATAATAACTATTTATTTATATAGCACCTTTCAAAACAAAGTTTACAAAGTAAACTGAAGGAAAGGAAGGGAAGGAGGGAAGCCAGGCAAGGAAGGAAAGGAGGCTTGGAAGACAGGAAAAGAAGGAAGCCAGTTAAGGAGGCAAGAAAGGAAAGGAAGCCAGGCAAGGAGGCAAGGAAGGAAGGAAAGGAGGCATGGAAGAAAAGGAAGGAAGGGAAGCCAGGCAAGAAGGCAACGAAAGGAAGTGGGGAAGGAAGGAAGCCAGGCAAGGAGGCAAGGAAGGAAAGGAAGCCATGCATGGAAGGAAGGAATAAATGGAAGGAAGCCAGGCAAGAATGGAAGGAAAGGAGACACAAAGTATCAAGGCAGAACCAAGGAGAACCAAAGAACTGCATAAAGAAACTCCATAGAAATGTGTTTTAAGAAGTGATTTAAATATATAAATGTGCCTCAAGGGGGTTCATGTTACCATATAGAGCAAGTGACTTCAAAAGTACAACAAACCAAATTCTGAATACTGTGACGTCTGGAATAAAAGTGCAATAAACGTTTAATATGAACACAGTGATAAAATCCCACTGTATATTCCACAAATACTTCATCTATCCACATAGATTAGAGTTTTGGTGTTTCCGACCGTACCGTAGGCGTCCCTGAACGTGGCGTCCACGTCTTCGGGGATGCCGCTCCAGTCCTGCATGCTGCGCGGATACGCCGACTCCACGCGGCGGCCGCGGGGGCTGAACCTCCAGTAGCTGCCCGACTTGAAGAAGTAGGTGTTGAAGTTGGCGTCGTGGCCCCAGCGCAGCGCCGCCTGGATGCCGGACATCGACAGACCCAAAGACCTGATGGACTCCGGCCCTTTGATCTGCATCTCGGCATCGAACACCCAGTAGTTCTCATCTGAGGGAGAGACGGCGAGCAACGGACACCATACAGGTGTTTTTCATTTAGAGATTCATTCAAGACCACGTTAAAAAACAAGATGGACGTCATCTGACCACCAGGGGGCGACTCCTCTGGTTGTATAGAAGTCTATGCTTCATGTGGAACCAGCTTCCACCTTCAGTCCGGGAGGCAGACACAGTCACCACATTCAAGAGTAGACTGAAGACTTTCCTCTTTGACAGAGCTTATAGTCAGGGCTGAATCAGGTTCACCTGGTCCAGCCCCTTGATATGCTGCTATAGGCTTATAGCTGCTGGGGATGTTTAGGATGCACTGAGCACCTCTCTCCTCTTTTCTTTCTCCTATGGATGAATCTTCATCTCTCCATCACACATGACTAACTCAGCTTTCTCCCCGGAGTCCTTCTGACTTCACGTCTCATGGGGTCATCGGACCCTATGAGACGGCATAGATTCCATCTGCTGATGGACCTTCGATGGTTGGATCGTGAGTTCCTGTCGCCAGCTGTGCCACTGCCCTGCTGGGACTCCGCCCACTCCTCCACTCGGGAGGTCTCCAAACTCTCCATCGTGGAATATGCCTAAATATGAACTATTGATAAACTCTGTCAGATTCCTTGAATGTATTTTAATTCTAAATATGTCCTTCTATACACATTACATCTATTGCATCTGTCCATCCTGGAGAGGGATCCTCCTCTGTTGCTCTCCTGAAGGTTTCTTCCCTTTTTTTCCCCCTGAAGGGTTATTTGGGAGTTTTTCCTGGTCCGATGTGAGGTTTTGGGTCAGTGATGTCTACGTGTACAGATTGTAAAGCACTCTGAGACAAATTTGTAATTTGTGAAACTGGGCTATACAAATAAACTGAATTGAATTGAATTGAATGTGTTTAAGCTGCATTCTCTCTACTGACCACCAGGGGCAACTCTTCTGGTTGTATAGAAGTCTATGCTTCATGTGTTTAAGCTGCATTCTCTCTACTGACCACCAGGGGCGACTCTTCTGGTTGTGTTGTGACTCCTCAGCCCAGATGTGATTCACTTCCTGTTCACTGCTTTAAAAAAAGAACGACAAAGGGACGACCGTAATCCAAGATGACTCCACTCAGATTATATTTTACATTAAACGTATTTTATATTCATACTTATACTTTATCTTCTTTTTTAGAATCAGCGTTTTGCAGCAACATCTGTGTTCCAGACGTTTTTTGAGCATCAGCTGCAGGAAACATTGGCTCATTATAATAATGTTCAAAACAATGTTGACAAAGTGTTGAATAAACTGTTTTACGGCCTCACTACTGCACATTTCACCTCATGTAAACAACCCCGAAGGAACCATTAGAACCATTAGAGCTGCAATAAGTAGTGTTAATGAAAGGTTCCCACCCAGTGATCCTGAGACCGTAACAACACACACACACCTGGTCACACTCACACACACAAACATACTCACTCACTCTCACACACCCACACTCACACACACATGCTCACACTCACATACACACTCACACACTCACACACACACACACACACACACAGACACTCTCACACATACACACTCACACACTCGCTCACACACGCACACACTCACACCATTTGGACACACTCACACACACTCTGACACACACACATACACAATCACTCACAAACTCTCACACATATGCACCGACACACACACACTCACACACACACACACACACACACACACACACACATAAACGCTCACACACTCACACCATTTGGACACACTCACACACTCACACTCACACACTCACACACAAACTCACACACTCACTCACACACACACACACTCACACATACACACACACACAATCACATGCTCATACACACACTATTTGGACACACTCACACTCACAGACACACTTACACTCTCTCACACACATGCACACACACACACACACACACACACACACACACATACACAGTTTCCTTTGCTGGCCCACCTTTAAAGAACCAAATGTTCCCCGACTCGTCTTCAAAGGCGGCGTCGATGGCGTCAGGGATTCCTCGCCAGTGACGGGACGCCAGCGCCGGGTAGCCGGCCTCCAGGCGCCCGTCCCGGATGCGCCACACGTAGCCCGACTTGAAGAAAAAGAGCTCGCCGCGGATCACCGACACGGCGTCGAAGTCCGTCTGGCAAGCGTCGGGCTGGAGGAGCAGAACACATTTATCTTCATGGATTAAAAGAATTAAAGAGTTGTGAATCCCCTCCCGCACCCTTCGACTCTGAAAATAATTCTAACTAATTCACTCACCTCCTGTTTTTGTGCACTTTGAGTAAATCACTGAGCCTTTTAAAACAAATTGTATAATGAAATAACTAATTAGTGAAATATGTCAAAGATTTCAGTCTTTTTAGGAACTCTTTAGGCGCCATTGTCTTGTGCCGATGTGCCGTGTGCCACTGACGATGGTTGTGATTAGGACGATTGGCATGAGTCTAGTGGTTGTGATTAGACTAAATTGAGTAAATGGATGGATTCCATATTAGTTTTTTTATTGGTGTTTAATCACCTGACACTAAGAACTGTCAATATGTCCTCCATGTTTCTGACGATATGTCCTCCATGTTTCTACAAGAGCCCGGAGCGGACAAACCAGACTTTAATGTTTCTACCTTGAATGTTCCGCCGCAGAAACGGGATGCAATCTACCACCTTGCCACTAGGTGGCACTAGACCCAGCTCTACTCTACTGTAAACGCCGCATGGGCTCCACTCACATTCCTGATAATCTCGTTGGTGTCCGGGTTCGAGGGCGGTGGTGGCGGTGGTGGCGGTGGTGGCGGTGGTGGCGGTGGTGGTGGTGGCGGCGGCGGTGGTGGTGGAGGCGGCGGCGTTGAGGGCGGGACCTGCGGACGAGCGCCGTACAAGTACTGGATGCCTCGCTTGTCGTCCTCGCTCAGCCTCAGCGGGTAGGAGAAGGAGTAGTACGCCGACATGACGGCGCCCGGCTCACGGGAATGCTGCAGGCCAAGGACGTGCCCGAACTCATGGGCCGCCACCTGGAGGAGGTCTGTACCTGCAGGGAGGGAGGAAGGGGGCAAGAGAGGAAGGGGACGAGAGAGGAAGGGGGAGAAGTAGGAAGGGATGAGAGAGAAAGGGGCGAGGGAGGAAGGGGACAGGGAGAAAGTGGACGAGGGAGGGAGGGGGTGAGAGTGGAAGGGGCGAGGGAAGAAGGGGGCAAGGGAGGAAGGGGGTAAGACAAGAAAGTAAGGGGGCAAGGGAGGAAGGGGGCGAGGAAGGAAGGGAGCGAGGGTGGAAGGGAGGAAGGGGATGAAAGAGGAAGGGGATGAGGGAGGCAAGAGGAGTCAGAGGAGTCAGAGGATGCTCAACCACCTGTTTCTCTTCCTGTCCTTGAACTTACTCTCTGAGATGTGCGTTGCGTTTGGTAATAATAATAACTTTTACTCTCTTTATTTCTTAACGTTTCACTGAGATAAACAACACTAACACACCCATGTGGTTCCCGAGCGTCCACGACTCGTCATAGTCGAAGTGGATGTCGCCCTGTCGGTGGGTTTTGGGGAAGAAGGCGTGAGCGAGGATCCCACCCGGGCCGTCGAAGGGGAGGTTGTCTCCGTGCCAGTACCTGAAGGTCGGTAAAACAAACGCTCCCATGAGAACAAACATCTTACGAACTTTAATGATCGTCATTGTCCAAAAAACTAATATATTTAGTTTATTATCACAGAAAAAGGGAAAGAAAACTTATTTTAGAAGCTGTAACCGTATTATATATATATATATATATATATATATATATATATATATAATAATAAACATAATATAATAATAAATGTAATGTAATGAAATACCACAGTATAAGAATTAACATAAAAGTAGAATAAATATAATATAAGAGTAAATATAATATAATAATAAATATGATGTAATAAAATAAATATAATAGTAAATATAATGTAATCAAATAATAGAATATAAGAGTAAATACATAATACAATAACTTTTCATCAACAAATCGATGAATCCATTAATCCACAGATACAATCTTTGAGTTTTAAAGTGTCGTCCACGTCTCAGGTATCTCACCTCGTGAAGTCGATGCGGATGTCGGCCTTCTCGCCGCGGACCTCGGTGAAGGTGAGCGGCGTGACGTCGCTCCAGATCTGCAGCGCCTCCCGGAAGACGCGGCGGACTTTTTCCTCGCCGATCTGCCACGGGAACCGGACGATCCTGCAGGTGTCACACACACACACACACACACACACACACACACACACACACACACACACACACACACACACACACACACACACACACACAGTGTACAGTATAGCAGCACAGAAGGACCACCGGCCTCGCACACCTCCCTCTAATCTGATATCTTCGGCAGTGTGCCGTTACCAACGCCCTCTGGCCTGCTAACAAAACACTGTGTCAACGTCTCCTCCCTTTTCCTTTCTGATTAAACCACCCAGTGTGATGGAAGAAGAAGAAGAAGAAGAAGAAGAAGAAGAAGAAGAAGAAGAAGAAGAAGAAGAAGAAGAAGAAGAAGAAGAAGAAGAAGAAGAAGAAGAAGAAGAAGAAGAAGAAGAAGAAGAAGAAGAAGAAGAAGAAGAAGAAGAAGAAGAAGATTTAGTGGAACACTAGCAATAACAAAATACCACTGCTGCTCATCTCAACCACTGTCATTTGTTTAAGTATAACCTGGAGGAGGACGGGAGGAGAGATAACATTTAAAAAAAATGATAATTTAACATATACCCGACAGAGAATTATTTCTGTTTGATGGTAAATTAAAAGCGTACTTATGCAAACACTTGTGCAATTATGCAAACATTCATTCAGATTGACTTCAGTTTGTGTTGCGCAAAGTCCACACAGGTTGAAATCCTTAAGCTTATCCTTTCAACACAAGTACCCTTCAGATTAGAGATGATCTATACTTTTTTGTGAATGAGCAAACAAACGTAAGCTTACGTTACGTGTGTCACGTTAGCGCTTTGCGTTAGCTTGCTGTCATATTACTAATATATCACACTTACAGGCGGATGATGCCTCCTAATAACATGTTAACATTGACTCTGCAAGCCTAGGAACGAGTGGAAAATAAATACAGTGTGCAGTAAGATATCCTCTCTGTATATATATCATATTTCAGTTATTAGTGATTCTTTACAGTTTTTCTTAAATTAGAGCTTTTTTATTTCTTATTTATAATCCTCATTTTTGTATTGCTGCTGTGATCCTTTAAATGTCCCCACTGCAGGACTAATAAAGAACTATCTTATCTTATCTACCTTATCTTATTAAATCCTTACAACAACGTTAGCTAGTGAGTTAGCTACTTGCCAAGTTAAATAGTCAAACAGTAACATGCCGGATGCAGGTGTTCTTTTCTTTCGACATTGTGGATGAAACTGTCAATTCTAGTGTCTGAAGCTCTTTGTTTGGACTCTTTTGGGGATCTTTAATTAGTTGTTTCAACATTCAAATGTTTGGACCACTCCGCCAAATCTATATAGCATATTGCTTAAAATCCTGAGCGGGGCAAAATGGCCTTTTTTGTTGATTGATGTGTGTTTCCTAATTTTTGGACAGCAATGGAGCTCTATTGCACAGAAGAATAATGTATTAGGCTTTGTATAATAGACTTATTCTCTCATTTTACAACTAGTACAAAGTGCATTTTCATAGTCAAGACAAACGTGGAGGAGTAAGTTGTAAATCTGAATGAAAGTTGAGCTGAAACACGGCGATCGGCTCGACTTTTTTGATGTGTCGCAGCCTCCTTTTATGGTTTTTCTCCGGCAGCCGTTAAAGCCGCTGAAATTACTCTCAGCTGACTTCAATCGTCGGGCCAGAACCCGCTTTCCCGAGATCGAAACGCCGGCTGATTCAAAATGAAAAAAGACTAATTAGCGCGGCTCCACGCTCACGTTGAAGTCATTTAGAAGGACGCAGACGGTGCAACAGCGGGCCCCGAAAGGTCATGGGTAGGTTGAGTCGGCGGGGTTGTCACCTGGTTAACCGCTTCACTTCGTCAGGTGTCACTCCAAGACCTTTATTGGGCCGTTCCAGCACAATCGTATTAGTTTGTGCCCCCCCCCCCCCCCCTCCCCCCTCCGGCTCTGGTTTACTGGTGTTGAAAGAGAGACACAGACAGAGAGGCAGCAGCCGGCGGAGGATTGCCAGACGCTCGATGGTGCCGAGGCCTCAGATGAAAGGAAAGGCAGCACCCATTTGTCAAAATCATAATTTGAAGACTTAATTAAAAGAAACTATCTATACGCCCTCCCGTGTTAAATGCTATTTGCTTTGAGTTCATCGTTCAATTTTTGCCTGAATATTTGGCAGATCACGGCTGCAACAATCATCATTTTAGTCTGCGGTTTTCTTGGGAGCAGCAGAAACACGTTAACAAATCGTTTAAAATTGGTTAAACTTTTCAGAAAACCATCACCTGTTTACACACTACGTGTAGTCACGCAACGGTCCGTGTCGAAAAGTTATTCATCTTTTTGTGGGTTTTCCAACAAAAGTCTGGCTTCAGAGTTTACTGAAGCCAGTTTCAGCTCATTACGGACTATCTCGTGACTATCCTCTGGTTGCCAATAATAACCAATAACAAAATCTGTACCTGTAGGTGAGGTCGGTCTTCTCCAGGCGTCCTCCGTACAGGACGAAGCGTCTCTGGCGGTGTCGCCCCCGGTGATGATGCGCCTCCTTGTGGGCCGGGTAGTCCGGTACGCCACAGCGAGGGCGGTTCCACGTGTTGGAGGCGTTGGTCGTCCGACTCGCCTCTTTTACTAAGTCCTGAACGTGAGGAAGCTTCCCCCTCTTCTTCAGGTCGGGGAACTTTTCAGAGACCTGGGTGGAGAGAAAAAAACGCTGATGTTTATTGGATATGTAAATAATTAAAGAATATTTTACGCAATTGTCTTTGGTCGAGACGAATGACGAATGTGTGAAAATAAATAAGAGATTCATAAAAAACAGAAGAAAAAAACTTTACGTAAATAAAATGGGCGACGGTGACTGTTGAGCTCATTGTCCCGTTAGCTTGTGGAGCTAACGAGCTAACGGGAGAATGAGCTCACACAGTTTAACCAACCGGACGTGTGCCATACGAACGCAACAGTTTACAGCCCGATCGAGGACGTTTTAAAGAAGTACTAGTACAACGATCAGGAATATGGTGAAGAGAAGAAAGGCGTGATTAAGAAGAGGAACGTTTGAAACGGGGGGAGGAGAAAGAAAACACAAAGAAGGAGGAGTGAAGAAATCAAAAGTCCTGAGACAGGCGAGTATAACAGCTGGCTGAATGTGAATAATATTCAGGCCACAGAACCACGTTGATTGGCCCAGTTTAATAGACGGTCGGTCCCAGGATGTCCTGGGTCCCCCCCCCCCCCTCTTCTACAACCCTCGTTCAACCACCTCCTCCCCCACCAGATCCAGAGGAAATGGCTTTACTCATTTCCACTGCAGCAAATTACAGAGGAGAGCCTCCCCATCGGACTCGGTCCTCACCCCGCTGATCCAAACCACATCTGCAGTACTTCACTTACTGTGGGGTGTTCTCTCCCAATCACACAATTACGTGCTTACTTCCTTTTCCGCTGCTACTCAGAACAACCTGTGGGATAAGACGCTGTTAAACTTTTATCGTGGGATTCTGTCCATATTTCCTCAAATTCTAATCCTGCATTTTCTAATATTGTCCTGTTATGGAACACTGAAATATTCAAGAGTCGGTTCCCAAGAAGGATACATTCAGAAGCGTGCAGGTAAAAACACAGCCCGCAAGACCAATTAGTTTTTTTACTGTCTTGCCTAAGTACAAATGAACATGAACAAGAGGACCCGCTCTACCACTGAGACACAGCCAACCAAGATGGAAAAGGTAATTAAACCAAATAAAATATCAACTGTCAGCATTATTAAAACAAAGATCCCCTCACCGAAAAGACCTAATTCACAATAGATCCATAAGATTCAGAATAATAATGGTCACCTAGGTGTGTTTTTGTGTTGCGTCCATCTGAACGAGGCTCAGCGTCATTGCAAGTTAAGGATTCGTGGAATGTACTCCAGACTGCAGAAAACCTGGTGACTGATGGGTCCGAAGAGCAAACAGTACACACCTCCCCGAAAAAAAGGAAAAAACCTCCACCTCCCGTGTTTCACTTTGTTTGAACGAGATGTAAGCTGCTTATTTTGTGGCACAAAGCACTCACATTTGGAGGAAGGGGGTCCAGGGTGGTCCAAAATAACTTTTAACAACAAAGCCTCCGAAGGCTGGAAAACACAACCAGCATGGAATCTGGTCTCTTATTTGTTTGCTTTTTTTTAACCTTTAAACGTTGCGTAATAGTAATATATGTTACCAGGAGAAGTTAGAAAGACATGTTTAGTATTCGAAAACTTTACGTTTCTACGTTATCTCGATCTCAAGATGATGTGATGGTTCACTTTAGCTTCTATCTCTTCTTATTATACATATATATATATATATATATATATATATATATATATATATATATATATATATATATATATTTTTTTTTTTTTTTTTTTTTTAAACATGTTTTCATCCTGGATATATCCTTCAAACACATATCTATCTCTACAATCGCTCTCCTCGAGAATTAAATCATCATTCTTCAGGGAAGGCCGTTAGTTGCAGTGTTAAGGGTCAGTTGTGGTCAAAAGAAACCAACACTGAGTGATGGAAGGAAACGGGACATGAACAGCTGTCTCCCAAGTTAAAGTCACATTTTATTGATCGCCCCTTGACTTCACAAAGAGATTTCTGTGGCACAACATCTTCAAGTTATTTTGGTTATCATCTACACGGCCACAAGAGGTCATGGTCTTGACCAATGTTCCCTCAAATCTTTCATGTGTCTGGGCGTACACACAAGCTCCCCGAGCACACTGAGGACCACTGTGAGCAACATCAAATGTGCACGCTGTGGCCACACACCAGTATCACACCTGTTTAAAACCTTCATCATAGCAAGTTACATCACTTATTAAAAGAATGAAACTATAGCAGCAGTTTTCATTAGTTTACTTTTAATATAAGCGATTTGGCCCACTTAAAATGAAAAAGACAAAAATGGTGTTGTTCATGAGATGTATCGTATGTTATATGTTATATTTGAGAGTACTGCTTTGGCCATGGGAAGAGTCCTGGTGTGGCCTGGCTGTGGTCCAGTTGTGGCCTGGCTGAGGGTCCTGTTCTGGAAGAAATGAGACATATACACCTTTCAGACATAACATTTTGTTCACATTAAAACATTCACATTTTGCTCAATGACGTGCTGTAGCTTGTGATACAGTGTGAATTCCTGTAACTCTTTGTCTGTAAAATATCTAATTACACTGATTTTTTATTAGCATGTCCACTACCCATACATTATCTAGTAGTAACAGCATTTAATGATTAATATCCATAAATAGAAAATCTTAATAAATGTCACTAGAATATGCAAAAAAATTGACATTCATTTTACCTTATTTTTCATGTCTGTCCTTCTCACTTCTCCAATGGTTGTACACTCTGTCCAGGTTGATGGCTTCTTCTGCTTCTTGCTTTGACTTTATGCGCATCAGTTGGTCCAAATGTGACACTTCAAGACGATTTCTGGATGCTGTTATTGTCAATGAGAACTTTAACTTGCTTGGGGTCAGATTGTGTTTTGATTGACAGCTTGTTGCTTTTCTCTCGGTCTTCTCGCTCTCCCGCAATAATGAACCGACCCCCTGTCCCACCTCGAGTCTTCGTACGATTCCAACAGCTTTCAAATTACTTTTCTGCTGAACGTGACGCTTGAGGTCGTCCAACTTCCATTGAGTCCACATTTTTACCGCTGAAAGCTCATTTGCTACTTTGGCGTCGCTGCATGTTTTGCAGAGTCAACCTTTCTCACTCAAAAAAGAAAATATTTCACCCAGTTTCACCGCTTGTTCTTCCATCAGCACGTACTCCGACAGCCATTCCATCCGAAAAGAACCGCATTTCCTTTTTACTTTGGCTTGTTGAGTGGACATGACGCCGGCGCTGCCCGCTCACTTCGCCGTGATAACGGGTTGCGTCTCCTAGCTCCGCCGTATTGTTGTTAGCTAGCTAACCTGCCGGTGCGTACGGGCAGGGCTTACGTGAAGCGCTATCAGCGCTATGATTGGCTGCGTAAGTAAACCGTATCGTACCATTGGCTGGACACCTGTCAGGCTGTCACTCACTGTGTTACATTGAAAAATTGTTTAAAAAAACACATTATTGGTCTAATTAATTAGATTAGATTAGGTCTAATATTATATATTAATTAATATGTTTATGGTGAATTTTATTTTATGCGCTGCATAGATTTCTTGTGCGCTGAGAATGTGCGAGCAGTGCGCGATTGCACAGGCGCGCAGCTTAGAGGGAACATTGGTCTTGACTGGATTAACCTGTTCGGAGGGCCCCCCATCCGCGGCAATGGCCCCTACCGAACCTCCATCTATAGTCCTTTTGATATCACAAATAATAAAACTATTTCTGCAGGGCTCCAGACTATTTTTTTTTTACTAGGAGCACAGTGGCCCCTAACTTAAAATGTTAGGGGCGCACTAACCCCCCCCCCGAGATGCACCGATCAGGTTTTTTGGTGCCGATCACTGATCACTGAAATCAATGCTGCCGATCGCCGATAATACTGATATCACCGATCACTGAAATAGTATCTGCCGATCCGAAAATACCGATCACGGTGTCGATGGAAGCATTCTATTTATTGTGTCGCATTATTGCCTCGGACTATGAGGAAATACATACATAAAGCACCTCAAACATTAAAGAAATTACAGATGTCTTTAAACATGTAGGACTAATTGATACATTAAAATTGATTGATTGCTATTGTAGGGGATTTCAGATATGTATGGAACACATCTGCATCATTCATTTTCTGGAACTCTTGGGGAAATCCATTTACAGAACTTTTTTTAACATACAAAAGTCTGACTTTTTTTTATAAACTCTTCCTTGGGACAGTAACAATGTTTTAATGTTAGCATAATTTAAGCTAAATCTCAGAAACGATCTATAAAGATACAAAATCAGTTAATTGTTAACTTGTATATGTTAGTGTATGATTTGTCGACATCTTATTTTGAAAAACGGATGTAGTTTCACGTGGTTCTTTCAGCTAACTTTATCAAACCCCTCCGCGCTCCCGATGGAATGCGTTTACCGTGAACATCAGCGTCACGTTGGCGCTGCGGCACATTAAAACATTAAATAGCCGAGAGTTTTTTTCGGAATCGGAGAAATACGATGTGTGGTGGGAGTGCGGGAGTTAAGACCGAAATGCGTGAGTCTCACGCTCAATGCGTGAGGTTCCAGAGCCCTGGAGGCTCAGAGCTGCATCTCATCGCACAGGTCGCGACACACTTCATGTTTCAGCCCGGCGTTGTGTCTGAGCAGCGTGTCGTGTTTTAATTGTGTAGTGCCAGTCTCATCAGCACATGTCGTGTTCATGTTGTGGGATCGACAGCAGGCTGTACGGTTTATTGAGCTGGTCTCCCTGAAACACCTGAGCCAGGTGAACTCGCGCAGCCACTCATCGCGAAAGCTGAATTTTCGCCGCGACCGTTTCCTCACAACCTGAGTCGGACTCATTCTGGGGATTTGTCTTCTCTACATCATGAGGTTGAGGAAGAAAGTACGAACTGACAGTCCGCTTCGCCATGGTCTATTGTTTACAGAGACACCGCTATGTAGACTCTTTGGATTTGCGCGATAACCCCCAAGACCCGCCTCTTCTCACACATTAGCCTATAGCCGTGGTCCCCCCCCCCCCCCCGCCGCTCTCACACACAGGCCAGCCGCCTTCTTCTTCTTCTGTTTCCGTCTCCTTTCTTCTTCTTCTCGAGTTAATGTCGGTTAGCGAACCAGTCATTCGGGCATTACCGCTAACTATAGTGGGCTGAAGTGTAGAACAAGTTTGTCAGCAACAAAAATATTTAATAACATTTTTTTAAAAATCTGTTAATTTACTGGTCGCGCATGCGCGAGTTGATGAAAAATTTACTCGCACTGTGTCTAATTTTAGGCGCAAAATGCGACCATTTGGTTGCAGTCTGGAGCCCTGATCTGTTACATTGGTTCCCTCTCCACAACATGGCCACAACTTCAGTGGAAATAGTTCCTTAAAAATTGTTGATTGAACAAATTATTGTGGTAATGATTGACATTTTGTAGACTTTTCCCAGCTGGTAATCCAGACTTGTCGTCATCAGCACAATAACTCATTGTAGGTCTTTGAAGGCTGATTCTGGGCTGAGCCTCTGTGGGACAGAGGTCACCTGGTCACAAGCCAAACCTCTGTCCCCAAAAACCAGACAGTTTAGACCAAAGTCGCCCCGCCGCCTGATCCCAATCTTTGAGGGGAGTGTCTACTTTTAGGCTCGTAAAACGCTGGCTAATTCTAAGTGGTGGGTGTCATTTCAAAGAGGGAACAAAAACGTGTGGTTAAAGGACTAACCCGCCCACCTGTCTGTCAAATGGATTGTTTGACTTGTCCGACCCCGCAGCCGAGTCAAACCCTGATTCTCAATAGATTTCACATCAAAGTTTAAAGGTTGAACCCGACACAAGAGCATTAGCTCTGCCTAGAACAGGGGTCAGGAACCTTTTTGACTGGGAAATAAATTGCTTTAGGGGGGCTGCAGGTGACTTTTTATTTGCTCCGCCCCGATGGCCGCACATGCCGGCATTGGAGCTCTGTGGCGCGCGAGACGGCGAGCGGAGAAGTGTTAACACGTGGAGACAGAATGACATGCTGCTGTGGATACGATCAATAACAGACGTTTACTTTAATACAAGAACAAAGACGTCTTTAAGAAAGGGACCTTAAATTACTTCTGCTGTAATCTGTCGCGATAGAGAAAGTTACAGAGTGGTGGGCGAAGATTTTTTTTTTTAACTCAAACTCAAAAGAGCCATACGCCGTCACCGGAAGAGCCATATATGGCTCGAGAGCCATAGGTTCCCGACCCCTGGCCTAGAATAACCTGTCCTTTATCAAACAGCTATTATCAATGAAGAATAGGGATGGGTATCGTTTGTTCTTTTCCGATGCCGGTGCCTAAACCGATACTTTTTTTTTTTAACCGCATAATGAGGAGATCATGAACCTCTTTGGCCATATTCCCTGTAGAAGCCGTTATCATGGAGCACTGACAAACAACGGATATCAGACTGTTAACAAACACAATATATGTTCTCCATTTATGTCATGTGCAGACCTTATAGGGTTAAACCTGTCACTGTTTTGATGGGCAAAGAGAACAACCAATCAGAGGTCCTGAAGATGACATGTGACGCATAAAGTTTTGCTTCTGACAGGGAGAGGTCTACTGAAACAAAGTGATGCCCCACGGTCTTTATTTCTCCGTCATTATATTCCCGGTAACACCGGGTATACAGCCGGGACCACTGTACGTCAACACATGTGCTAACAGACTGTCACGCACGTAGCTCGTAGCTTGCGCTAACTCACGCTAACTCGCAGCTAGGGCGAGCTACGAGCTAGCTTAAAAATGGTTATAATTGCTAATTTATTATTTCTTGGCCTACTTTTATGAATGCAAGACTTGCAATCAACGTTCCGGTACTAATCTGAGTTCAGGCTGCTCTTTTATTCATCGGTCTCCCCGTGTTCAGGGGACCGGTGACGGTCTCCCCATCGCGTCCAGCCTGACGCTACTGTGCTCGGCACGGATTCACGTAGTAACACAGCGCATGCCTCCGCTGTCAAAGTTAAATATGATTGGCTATCGTAACCTGCTGACAGGGCGGAGTCACCAGAGAAGTTCACAACAATAGGTTTTTCAATTTCAATCGGCTCAGGCATCGGAAAGAAGTACTGAAATGTGTGTTACGTTTCGATCCGGGTAATACCGGTTGTATTGGAACCGGTGCTACATTGGCACCGGTTTCCGGTACCCAACCCTAATGAAGAATACTTTTTAACTTGTATTATTCATTGATGAAACTGCACAATAAAAGACAAATAAAGTGCCTCATTTACTCAAAAGCTAAATCCTCTTAGCACAAAGACTATTGGTTCAAAATCACTCAAATAGGAGAAAATTGACTATTTTAAAGTCAAAATAAAGTATTGTGTGTGGATCTTTATGGGTCAGAGGAGTAATATATAGCAAGCTTTTGATCGACAAACAATACTTAACTGCGATTACTCTCCAAAAATAAAACATACAAATTTAAAGGTGGATATTTGAAGTGTTCACGTTCTGCAATGTAACCCACAACAAGCTGGCCCATTAGCAGTAAAACGTGAGCTTTACGAGACATATATTAAAACGATCAACACAGTGTATTTTCTAAAATACAAGAGGTGTGAAAGTAGCCGACTGAAACCAAATAACTTATTTATAAGAAACTCATGAGCAGCTCTCTGGTGAACACAATACTTAAAGAGGCCAAAAACACTTTCACGGCTTGTTCCATTAAATCAATTTAACGAGTAGTCAATAAAAAGCGTGTTAGTCGACAAAGGACGTCTGTTTACTGAGCTTCACTTCTGTAACCTAAAACCAATGGCTTCAAAGGTACCAAATGAAGGATTTCTCTTGGCGTTGGTCAAACCATTTCTTGGCTAAAGCGGCGGGTGAAAACGTCCCAACTGACCTTGTGTGTGTGTGTTCGTGTGTGTTCGTGTGTGTGTGTGTGTGGGGGGGGAGGGGGGTCGATGGCGTTGGGTTTGTTGTCAGACTGGAGACGCCGCTTTAGACGCACCGTGTACGGACACGTTTCCCTCTGAATACCGCTGTCAGATCACACGTCTTGTCATCGCCGTAACCAGGAGCTAGATATGTCCGTACTTGTAATGAACACCTTCCTCCTCCTCCTCCTCCTCCCCCTCCATCGCCTCAGCCATCACAAACTTTCCGCGATGCCTTCAGGCTCTATAGGAGTTTCATGTCTCATCGTCGGCTTCTCGCACTCTCAGCAGAAAGTGACAGACTCCTTTTTTTCCCTTCTTCTTCCCCCCGAGGGTTTTTTCTTTGCGTCGTCACAAAGTCTCCCGACAGGATTTCCATTGTCTGTCCTAGAAAATTACACGTGAACACGCGTGCATGAACACAACACACGCTGAGTCACCAACACGGGAGATCGCCCAGCCCCGAGATACAAAGCAAAGTCAGATTTATTTTAGCAATTTAAAACCCCTGCAGACATGAACTGAGCCAGACGGGTTTCTTTGTATTTTATACAGGAGGAGAAAATAGAAGAAATAAAAATAGGTAAATAGAAAGTAATGTAAATCATAGTTACGCTGGTTTACTTTCTAGACAAGAGACGTCTATACGCTGAGTGGAAACCCACCAACACCCGCTTCAGTAGTCACGGGTACTTTTAGGCTCCGAGCGCTACGACCGACTCACCTCGGCTCTCCCAACGCATTTCCAAATTATTCGGCACCGAGTTTGAGGAGAGACTGAAACGAGTAACGGGTGTAAACAAATAAAAAAAGGTAACCGCCGTAAACATGTTCACCGTTATAGTCTGTGTTGAAGACGTGGGCGTCGCCTACTAAACTTTGACAAACACAATCTACCTACCTGCTGTGTCCAGTCTTTATGCTAAGCTAAGTTAGCATAAAGACTGGAAAACGGCAAATATATTTAGAATTTTTTATTTTTATTTAATCCAACTTTTTAATTGTGCTTAAATGTTGTTGTTTTTTAACCAATCCTACAAAGTCTAGAACCAACAATGAGCATGTCCTACTTACAAAGAACAAATAATAAATATATTGTGTAATTTATAGGGCATCTTCTTTGGCCCCCTCTCACCTGGTTTAACCTTCCTAGACCCAAGAAAACCTCCTCAAACAAAGGCTCAGAGAACAATGTGTTCATCGTATACTGAAATGCACGGCATCCAAAGAAACATGTGTTCTGAATAAAACGAAGAAGGAAATGTAGCAGAAGCAGAACAAAAGAAGAAGATTTGACCGGAAAGCGGCTTACAAAAAGAAAAGGAAATTGCAAAAAGGTGATCCAAAAATTCTTGCCAACCCCCAGCCCCCCCAAAAAAATAAAAGAAGAAAAAAACTGTTTATTAATCGTTTTCAAAGAAGCCGCAGCTTTTCACGAGAATCTGAAGCGGAGAAACAAGACGCTCCTCATATATCTCTTGATATCTCTAAACCTGTTCCCAGTGAATCCGGATCATAGCAAGTCATAAGGGAGTGTTTTCATGGGCAGACGGATAAGGTTTTGGTTTTTGGAGGGTGTGTTGGAGACAATGGATTTCTTATAGTGAGAGAGGATTTAAAGTTTCATCAACAGATACCTCGTTATCTTCCGTCTAACTCTAGTAATCGAACAGATATGGTCTTGAAATCAGAAACACCCGTCTGTGGAAGACGATGTGAAGCCTCTGCTTGAATCTCTTATCTCTACTACCCTCAGACTCACTGATCTTCTCCGTCCGTCCGGCCGCAGGAGGATTCGCGGATTATTTCATCGTTATCACTTCAACGAGAGTAGCGGTTGCCGGGCAGATTACAGAAGTGTTTTTTTTCCTTTCTTTTATAGGCTTTTTGAGGGCTTCCGTTGTTATTTGATTCGGTTGAGTTGGTCAGATAGAGATTCCGGTCAAACAGGTGAAGTCAGGACATCGTAGGTATTGAAGTTTCTGTCCAGTTTAGACTGGATCTATTTTTTTCTAGGGGGTGTGGAGTGATTTAAAGAAACATCTGGAGAAACACTTGCTGTGTAAAAGCTGATCCCTGATACTCAAATAACACCTGAAATATCTCTGCATCCATTTTATGGATTGCCGTGACATTTAGTACAGACGTTCAAGGTGCCCGGAGGATGAATCCCACTGACTTTGGTGATGCTCTGAAGTATCATCTAGCGCCACCATCAGGTGAAACTTTGTATTTGTCCAGTATTTGTTAAAATTCCTGCATAATGATGTTCATGGTGAACATGGTCAATGTGTCCTCACGCAACGGTTCGTATGATATTCTACAAAAGCAGGAAACACGTGTCAATACTTGCAGTCTTTTCAAAAGAAATTTCCTTTTTCAAAGGAAATAATATTGTTAAGTTTGTGTTCTGAAATAGATTGTGAAATAATTATTTAGTTTCAGGAAAATATCTTGAAATACTTAGATAGCTTTGGGAAAATATCGTGAAATACTTCGATAACTTTGGGAAAAGATCGTAAAATGCTTGGATAGCTTTGGGAAAAGATTGTGAAATACTTAGTTAACTTTAGGAAAAAACTTAGTTAGCTTTAATATGAGATCATGAAATACTTAGTTAGCTTTGGGAAAAGATCGTGAAACACATATTTAGGTTTGGGAATTGATTGCAAAATACTTTGTTAGCTTTGGAAAAAGATTGTGAAATACTTAGTTAACTTCAGGAAAATATCGTAAAATACTTTGTTAGCTAAGTGAAAAAGCCCGGTTGAGGCAGTAAAACTACGATTTTCTTTTGGGTTAAAATAACTACAAAAGTGTTGCTAGTGAAATAGGCAAGTTATGTGACAAATAAATCCACGTTAACTTCTCGTGCTACGCCGTAGAACCACAACGGTGGTCTAACTGACTGTAGGAACACTCTGCTGGCTTTTGCGTTTGCAAAATGTTCAGAATCTCGCTATCATCTCGCACTCTTGTGGGTTTCTCAATATTTCCGAAACTAGCTTTAATGATTTGTCTCCTCTCGATGTCGAGACAAAACTAAATATCAGGACCCGTCCCAACAGGGTTTGTTTCCCCCCTCACCTTGTTAATGAGAGATTTGAGGCTGGGGGCTCCTCGTGGCTTGCTAACAAAAGCATTATTAACTTCATGAAGGAGCGGCCTCTTAAATGCCCTCACCCTCCGCCCCCTCCCACACCTCCTTGTTGTGTCTCATCAGCCACTCACGGCCCGGCGCAGCTGTGACCTAGATCTACGCTCGCTGGGAACCCGGCACCGGCTCTGATGTCACCTTTGCTCCCACGGTTTCCCCCGACCAATCGCTTCGCCCGAAGACATCGCCGTGATGGGCGCAAAAAAATAGAGAGAACCCAGGGACTCGAAGGGTTAATTGACAAAAAAATCTAGCTGTAAGCTACGCCTCTTCACTCCAGAGAGAGAAAACAGTGAATCCCCTGAATGCCACAGACACTGAGGCCTGTCAGGGCCTGTGTAATCACTCACTCTTTTTTCAACACTGAGGGAGGGGGGGTCGGGGGGGAACTTGACAAACCTGCAGATTAAACTTTCCAGCAAGATGACCAGCAGACATAACAACGTTGTCATCGCAGGTGCAAAAAAAAAAAAAAAAGCGTTTCCAGAAATGAGTGTTTTCTGTTGTGCATTGTTTTCAACCTCACAGACGAGTCGTGACGGCTCCTGATGACTGTGGATTAAACATGTGGATATTAATATGAATCCACACAAAGGAAGAGTCCACACAGAGATTAGATGAAAGAGAAAATAAGAGAAAGTATACATCTTTTTTCTTCTGTAAATCGTTATGTGACCCCGGTGTTAAGAACCAGGAGATTAATGTCATACATTCTTGCTGTCACTTGCCTGAAATAAGAAAAACTGACAGATTTACAGCTTGACGACTTTCCATGACTTGTACGACGTAAATAATCACAAAGCAGGTGGCAACTTTTTTACATCTTTCCTGAAACATCTTTAGGAGACTAAAATGGTTAGAATTAACTTTCCTGAACTGAAAACACACTTTGGAATGATTAAATAATGACATCATGCTGTATAGAAAAAGACTTGCAACTAGAGATTAAGACATAAACTCATGTTTACAATGTAATACATCAAGAGAGAAGTAGAGTCATTATATAGACTTCTATACAACCGGAGAAGTCACCCCCCTATTGGTTAGGAAAGTGAATGCAGCTTTAAGACTTGAAGTATAGACTTCTATACAACCAGAGGATTCGCCCCCTGGTGGTCAGGAGAGAGAATGCAGCTTTAAGATGTAAAGCATAGCTTCTATACAACCAGAGGAGTCGCCCCCTGGTGGTCAGGAGAAATAATGCAGCGTTAAGACATATAGCATAGACCTCTATACAACCAGAGGAGTCAACCCCTGGTGGCCAGGAGAGAGAATGCAGCCTTAAAACATGAAGCATGGACTTCTATACAACCAAAATATGATTGGTTGTATTCTCCCACTGAGTTACTTCCAGCCTTGTTGTGTTTATTTCTGTGGAAAGATTGCAACTGTAAACATTTCTCGCTCTGTGACTGATTTTCTGTACAGTCTCCTAAATAATAACAACCCTGTGAATGTATTCCTAGTACAAACTGCCACATTCTTGTGCGTAGCTGCGTATCTGTGTGTTTTGATAAATTCCTTGTTTTTCTGTGTACATGTAAACAGGACATTCCTGTGGCAGAGGAAAGAAGAAGAAGCGTGCACCCATTGCGTGTAAATAAAGGTTTGCATGCATGAGGAGAGCGGAGTGTCAACAAAGGCTGCGTCATAGATATGACCCAGAATTACAACCAGAGGTATTAAAGCAGCAGCATGTGGTGAAGTGTGCACAACACACCAGGATGAGGCTGATAAATGAGTGCACAACTCAACATGAATAATTATGCTCCACAAGCACGTGACTGCGCGTGCCACAGACGCCATGGTGACGGGTCCATATGGAGGACCCCGTCTTTTATGGTGTTGTTGACAAAATGCCTCTAAGACCTGTTATTACTGCTTCCTGTTCTGCTGACGAGGAGGGAACTCAGCAGCCTTTCTGTTTTTTTTTGTTGACCTGGCAGT
Source organism: Liparis tanakae (assembly GCA_036178185.1). Taxonomy (NCBI): domain Eukaryota; kingdom Metazoa; phylum Chordata; class Actinopteri; order Perciformes; family Liparidae; genus Liparis; species Liparis tanakae. The sequence continues at coordinate 12,699,705 of CM070094.1, read as the reverse complement.
GCACGCATGCGAGCAGACGTCAGGATGTGTTTGGCTGCTGCTGAGCAGACACTAAAAAAGAAACAAATAGTGATGATAGTAATTTCTTTAAAGTAAGAGCCGGGTGCTAATTACAGTGACAGGTCAGCACCTGCACGTGCACGCGCGAGTTAAAAATAGCCATTTTCTAAACGACAAGATTAGGCGTGCTTGTTCGCGTGCACATTTTCGCTGAATAAATCATTTTGAAGCGAAAAGACTTTGTAAGTCTGCACAATAAGACAATTGCAAAAAAGCAGTGCACGTGCGTGGATGCGTGCACGTACGCATGCGTTTCGCTGCGGAAAAGTGACACTGTAATCCTGAAAGAAATGTTTTGCACACTAATGAGGACAGTGTTCACCTCGCAGCAGAGGGAGTCGTGCTGCTTTATGTGTCTGCACACGAAATATTGCAAAAGGAGCGTGTGCACGTGCATTTCGCTGCAGAAAAGTGTTCAACCTGCTGAAATGCTCCTTTTATTAATGTGCGTAGGATAATACTTTGCAGCAAAAGATACCTAAGCATGCTATAAATCACGGCACGAGACAAATGCTCAATAGTGTGCGCGTGCATGTGTGCGCGCACACTGCAGATTTCTTTAAAATGCCCGATAATTAATAAGGTCCTGCACGCTGCAACAGCAAAAAAGTCAAACACAACCTCAAAACTTCTGCACGAGTTGTTTTAGTTTCGTTTTCAAAAAAGTGTACAAAAGAAAGAAAGAAAGAAAGGACGAAATAACAAAAAATCTGCGTGGTACAACTCACCGGTGCCACTTTGTAGCCGCCGGATCCCCGCGCCGGGAGGCAGCGCGCGCTGGGGAGGCATTGCAGCGCAAGAACGCAGCACACGAGCAGAGAAGTCAGCATCCTCGCCGCACGTCGGGAGAACCGCGGCGGTGCACGAGCAGGGCTACGGGGTCCCGGGCTACACCTCTTTAAATAGACTCTGATTTCTTTGTTCTTCCTAAAAGTGTTTCTTTTTTTCTCTTTCTCTTCCACACATACACATTTTTTTTTTTACAGCCCGGGGCCTGATGATAGCGCCCGCTAACCACGTGACTCTTAACCCTTTCGCTGCCGCGCGCACGTCAACTCAAAACAGATGACGATGGCTCTGCGCGTTCTTGTGTGTTTTTTGTACCCACCTGTGGTTCTCAAGTTTTTGAAAATCAAAGAGCCTCCATATGAAGTAATTCTATCTAACGCACACTTTGTCTCACATACCCTAACTCAGAAGAAACATCATGTAGATATTACTGCATTATAATAACTACAGGAACACAATCAACTAGAAACTAACCAGCCAACCGCAAAACAATAAAAATATCCTTTTAAGTGAAGGGTAGTTTATAATATGTTAAACTTTGCAGATGTGGGAATTAAAGGGATGTTTATGATATACTGATTTTCACAACTTCCTCACAACAAATGTGACCACAAACACCAAATAAAAGTTGCTATTCTTCTCTGAAGTTAAAGTTGAGCTTGTCCCCAAAACTGCATGTTTAGATTTATTACGTTTATTACCCTGTATTGAAATGTTCTCAACGTGTGGAATCCATAAATGTATCTGGGAATGTTTAAAGACACTATATTTGGAGATATTCTTTCACTGCACACGGCTAGAGGAGTAAAATACGAGGGAGAAAAAAAGATGTGTGAAATTAAAGAAAGAAAATACTGGAATAAACCATCAGGATATCTGACAATGTAAACAACATAACAACTCCACAATTCTCTCAAAAAACACGAATGACATGTGTTTGACGTCTTGATGGAAAAAGCTTAATAATACCTGTTAATTATTATACTAATGATTAATATGTTGTTATTTGTGTGAAAAGCCGACTAAAATGCATAATGAACTATTAAATACAAATAATTGAAATTATTACATGTCCTAAAACATAGTATGTCAAATGCAGAATATTTTAGGATTGTTTCCTAAACCAAACAAAGTATTTAACGATATTTTCCTAAACCTAACTAAGTATTTTACGATCTTTTCCTAAACCTAACTTAGTATTTTGTGATCTTTTACTAAATGTAACTTAGTATTATACAATCTTTTCCTAAACCTAACTTAGTATTTTGTGATCTTTTACAAAATGTAACTTAGTATTTTAGGATCTTTTCCTAAACCTAAATAAATAATTTACGACCTTTTGCCATACCCAACTTAGTATTTTACGATACTTTCCTAAACCTAACTAAGTATTTTATGATCGTTGCTGAAACCTAACTTAGTATTTCATGATCTTTTCCTAAACCTAAGTATTTTAATATCTTTTCCAAAACCTAACTTAGTATTCTACGATCTTTACCGAAACCTAACTTAGTATTCAACGATCTTTTCCTAAACCTAAGTAAGTATTTTACGATATTTCCCCTAACATAACTTACTATTTTACGATCTTTTCCTTTCCTAAACCTTAATATTTCACAATCTAAGTAGTTTTCCTGGAAAGATGGAAGTTTATTTTCTAACAATCGTAAATGGCAAAGATGTGTTGCCGTACTTTTGCAGGAAAAAAAATAATTTTTCGTAAGATGTCATGTTATGAGTGCACGTCGATTTACTAGCTGTTGTTTGTTTTTGTACCAATGTCACACAAATATGCGTCTGTACACTATGTCTAAAAAACAAGAACAGGGCCTAATTCATGATTATTACTGTTATTACATGTTAGTATGTTACTATCTTTTGTCGCCCGACACGCTAACAGCTTAAATAAGAGGGTGAGGTCACCTGACCAATCCTGCGCAGGCTCCAGCTCTAATTAGCCTCCATACGTAACACATCTGCATCCAGTAACATTGATTATAGTCCAGAAATTACAAGCATCACTGTCTCATGAGGCCTTTCCCTTTCTCCTCTTTCATTACACTCACAAGATAACGGGCCTGATGTGGTGCGGAGCTGGCAGTCAGTCAGGCAATCGCATTTTATTAGAGACCTTTTTATTTCATGTCCAAATAGCCTTAAGAAACCCAACAGTCATTACACGGGAAAGCTTTGCTAAATTCTTTGCTGCCATTAGTGGTTGTAATTATAGAAGTGAATAAACTGACTCACAGAGTTTCTTTTATTTTTCGGAAGGTAGGTCAGAAACCTCCAGTGGGTCCGACCGTGGAGCATTTTATCTCACAGCTGCGAAAATAAAACAGATTCCCACACTCCTTCCATTCTCATATAAAACTACACTACACACACATTGTGTCCACCCTTTGATGTCGTAACGGTTCCTCTTCTTATCCGCAGTTTGGCCTTTTGGGGAAAACATTTGCTTTGTTTGAATTAAAAGGTAGTTAGCTTTCTGTTAGCGGACTAGAAGCTGCATCACGGGATATCTGGTTGGATCATTCGTGCAAAAATAGAAATGTAAAATGTGTTTTTTTTAAAGCGTTAAAGAAACTTTAAGAACAAAAACTTCATGTCTCAGCTGGTTGGTTTGTACCGATCAAACAAACAAGATACAAAATGTTAATTAGTGAGCTTTGAAAGTGTTGGTCGCTGTTTTCTTGATCTGAGATCCAGGCTAACTGTTTCCACCTGCTTCCAGTCTTTATGCTAAGCTAGGCTAATCTTCTGACGCCTCCTATTTCACACTAAGTTTGTCCAGATGTTTTATACGTAGTTTCAATTTGGGCTTGTTACATAAATACAATCTTTATAAAATAAATTTCCGTCTTCCCTGAAAATAATTTAGTTTAGCGAAAAACTACTTAGTTATGTTTTGGAAAAGATCATAAAATACTTAGTTAGATTTAGGAAGACATCATTAAATACTTAGTTAGGTTTAGGAAAGATCGTAAAACACTAAGTTAGGTTTCGGAAAAGATCCTAAAATACTAAGTTAATATTGGGAAAATACAGTGAAATACTTAGTTAGGTTAAAGAGGACTTATTATGAACATTTCACTTTTTTAGTGCTTCTATACGTTAATTTGGGTATCTGGCATGTCTCCCAACACACAAACTCTGGAAGAAAACAATTCACGCAGCTTGTTGTCATTCCTCTATGTCAGAAACGATATGCTTGAGTGCGTCCAATGGGATCACGATCTGTTTCTACGTAGATTCCGAACCATGCCCATGTAGGGAGTCTAGCTACGCCCCCCCCCCCCCACACACACACACACCCATAAACACCAGGGTTGGCTGCTGATTGGTGACATGTCCTGTTTTTGAGACCTAAAAAATGCGTCCGGCAGGGATTCCAAAAACGTCCAGGATTTTGCTTCGTCGAATATTTGTGTTTCTCTGGGTTTTCACAAACTAGTATTTACCCCTTACCCATTTTGGAAATGGTATCTCCCGAGCTCTGGCGGGAGGTCTGACGGTATAGAGAGCAGTCATTGGTCAACCGATCTCAGGGTTGCCAGATACACGATAATTACCCTCCAAATAATACAACCATTTTGAGCCTTTGGTACGATACTTCACCATTTCCAATCTGGCAACACGGAGCACCAAAACAGGTCAATCTGTGGGGAGGTGTTCCTGACAGGGTAAAAAGGGTGCTGTTTGAAATGATTCTTGTGGTATTTTGACCAAAATATGTTACAAACATTACATTAAGACCCCAAGGAACCATATCAACTTGTGGAAAGATGGGCATAATATCTCCCCTTTAAGGAAAAGATCGTTAAATACTAAGGTAGGTTTAGGAAAAGATCGTAGAATACTTAATTGGATTTAGGAAAAAATCATTGAATTCTAAGTTAGGTTTAGGAAAAGATCGTTAAATGCTAAATTAAGATTAGGAACAAATTGTGAAATAGTTAGTTAGGTTAAGGAAAATACTGTTAAATACTAAGTTAGGTTCAGGAAAATATCGTTAAAAACTAAATTAAGATTAGGTAAAGATTGTAAAATACTTGTTTAGGTTAAAAGCATGGAGATGCCGTTACTGAAATACGCAAGTTATGTGACAAATAAGTCTGCGATGACTTCCTGTTTGACAACAGCAGTCTCCCGGCTGAAAGACAAGTTTTAGTTGAATTTAAATAATTTAATGTATTTTAATGATGTTTTTTATTATAACAAAATGTTAAAATGTGTCTTTCAGCTCTCTTCTTTCTCACTTATGTGTTATCATTGTTTAGTTTTAGTTTTTTAAGATTTGAATTCAACCAATGAGATCAATTCTGTTTTGAGTCTAAGAAAGCTTTGTAAGATAATCTCGATCATGCAATATATCTTTTTTATTGTGTTTCAGAGTGTTTTTGATCTCTGGCGGGGTTGTTATCGCTGTGGCTCTGAAACTAACCTGCTCCGGCCATCGTCTTCACGTGAATCATAAAAACAAGCTATCTCGTGTTCCCCACAGATGGTCCCAATACATTTTCCTCCTCAGTACTTTTTTACAAGAGGTGGCAGTAGTCCAACGTATGACAGCAGCTCTCAATTACAAAATAAATACGCCTGGAAATCAAGATCCGAGTCACTGCCAAGTCCAGTAAATACATAGGAACCTTTGTGAGTGACACTGGTGCAGGGAATTGCTGAAAACACAACATGCCGATTGAGGCCGAAGGATGTAATTTAAAGCACAATAAAAGGACACCCATTCAAAAATAATGGTTCCAAATGTTGGGTATGCTGTGCCACGAGGTTGATAATGAGTATAATGATATCAGAGACTGCAGGGGTAAAAGTTTAAATAGGAATAACTATCAATAAATGTTAAAAAAAACAAGACCAAAACAAAGCAAAATGTTTTGAGGCGTTTCTCCAAGAACCACAAGATGCTGCTTGTATTTTGATGACCTGGAACGTTTTTGAAGGAGTATTCAAATCCTTTACTGAAGTAAAAGTACTGATACCACACTGTGAAAATCCTCCACTACAAGTACAATTATGTAACTTGACTTAAAGTATACTTAAAGTAAAGTATTGATCGATCAGTGAACTGTTTCTCTCTTGATTTATTCAAGAGATTATTTATTATTTATTTACTCAGTAAACATTGTAAAGTTGTGAGTTTCGTTGGTGTCAAGCTCCCATCTCAAGTCATCTTAAATACATCATGATGTCCATGAATATCCATGTACTCATTTTTGTATTAGTATAAAACGCAACATGAATATCTTTGATCCCGATCTGACAGCTGCGAGTTAGTTCCAGGCTTTCATCTAGCGATCTCTTTGTCTTGTTGGGAGTCAATGTTCAGATGGAAAGATTTAGTGGTTTCCATCTGGTCCTGACGCAGCAGCTGTTGTTCCGATATGAATGGAATCTGTTTATCACTGCTCAGATCATCATGACGGAGCTCCATGTTTTCCTTTTTGCTAGAAATGCCAAGAAAACAACAACTGAAGTGCACATGTGCGTGTGTTTATGTGTGCGATGGCGGTGGCACATGCCAACGACTTGACTCGCTTTACTCACGAGACATCAAAACACATCCACACACATTTTATATTATACTAGTTTTGTTTTTTAAGACTTGAATGTGAACATTAAAGTAGAGGATGAAAAAGAGAGCGTCTGTCCTCAAGATCGTTGGTTTAATTCCTAAAGCAGCGTGATGAATCTGCAGTGTCGTTGAGCAAGGCACTGTTGACTGACTGTAGACTGTGATGAGAGGATCGACATTATTTTTATTTGGAATGCCCAGAGTACAATATAAGGATTGATATGCATTAGCTAAATAAATCTGAGTGTTTCTTCACTAGACTTTACTGCTGTCTTTAATGACAGTAGCAGTCGCTTTCTATCATTCATATCATATCAACAGTTTACGAGCTTCTCAACTTTCTATTTTGGTATCAGGACCTTCATATATTTGGTTCAATATAATGTCGAAAAATAGTAACGAATTTAGTACGAGTTTAATAGCGGATTTAGGAGAGAGTTTGGTTCGAGTTTAGTAGCTAATTTAGTAGCGAATTTAGTAGCAAATGTAGGAGCAAGTTTAGTAGCGAATTAGTAACGATTTATTACGAGTTTAGTAGCGAAATTAGTAGCGAATTTAGTAGCAAACGTAGTAGCAAACGTAGTAGCAAACGTAGTAGCAAACGTAGTAGCAAACGTAGTAGCGAGCTTAATAGCGAGTTTAGTAGCGAGTTTAGTTGCGAGTTTAGGAGAGTGTTTAGTAGCGAGTAAAGAGTTTAGTTTAGTAAAAAGTTTAGTGATGAATTTAGTAGCGACTGATTTTTTTATTTAATTTTAGTCCCAGATCATGGACACAGAACATAAGAAGAGTGGATGTTCCCATTCAAATCAATGTAGAAGGAAGTGGTAAAACGGCGGCCATTTTTTTAACGTGTTCTCTTTGTCCGTTGTAGCCGGCTAACTGCATATAAACTAAACCGACTCACAGCAAGTCACCGACTCCCTGAGGCGAGTTTTAAAACTAAATCAGCGCTGGAGTATTAACATCATGAAGCGCTTTAACATGTTATATCTTGTGTATAAACACACTTTAAATTGGGAGCTGTGATTGTTTTTGCACTTTTCCGGCAGATTTAGTACCATTTGTTCAGAACCAGGCTAGCTGCTTCTCTCCCGTTTCCAGTATTTGTGCTAAGCTAAGCTAGCCATCCACTGGCTCTAGCTGTCATATTTATCGTAGGCCTACAGACATGTAAGTCGTATCAATCTCCTCATCTGAGTGTTTCCTGTATTTAAAAGAAACTAAAGGCGGCACCTCAAGGCGTCAATGTAGATGTCAGGGGCGACTGGGTCAGCGGTTAGCAGGTCTTATTGTTTTGTTCCTTTAAGGGACTTCATTAAAGTATGCAGTGGCTGTTTTGGAGTTGCAGGGTGGTCTGGTGGTCAAATAGATTGTCCGGTCATAAAAATAAAAAAGGTCACTGTCCCTGAACTAAACACTGAGCCATTGTGTGAGCGCATGGAGAGTAAATCTTAGTCGTGAACAGGGAAAGTCGTCTCGCTTTTTACAGTAACATCCAGCCGTAAAAGAAACCTTTGGGATGTGACATATACACACACATATATATATATATATATATATAAGTCTGAGCTGAAACATCTAACGTACACTATCTTCTCCTCATCGCAGAGATATTTGTAATAAAGGGCTCGGGTCAAATCCTGCACTTCCTGTCATTACGATACCTCCCGTTTAAAGTGAAACCCAGAACAAAAGATTGGCCTTAATCCGCTGCCTGAGAAATCCATTTTTTATGAGGCTGGTTATCATGTTGGCCTGGTGGATCGTGTCGGCCGCACGTCTCAAAAAACCTGGGACCACATGTGTTTTGTTTTAATGCAAACCAGACGCGTGGATGGAAGTAGCCTCTCTATGTCGAGAGAGAAGCTATGAAATATGGCCCTGGAGGGTGTGTGTGTGTGTGTGGGTGGGGGGGGGGTGGGCATTGGTGGTTATTAGTGGAGTCTGAAGGCACTATAACCCTCGTTCTCTCTCTCATTCTAGCATGAACCAGGGTGACCTCTGGCAGGCCCCGCCACAACAAAAAAGGGCCAAAGGGGAGACAGCGGGAAGAAGGGGAGATCAAAACAGAGCCGTGTGCCGCTGATGATGATGATGGTGATCTATAATGATCCTTTTAGGATGTCAGGCATCAGCATTCTCCGTGGTGGAATCATGTCAGCAAACATAAATTGTAGTCCTTTTTTACGACTATGAAATAATAAAAAAATGCAGCTGTTGCAGAAATCTCTTAATCAAAAGTTTATTTTCTTAAAGGGATTTACCGTGTCATCGTGTCTTTGTTCAACATTTTTTATAATTTTTTTTTTTTTACAAATTCCACATGCAGAAGATGTATCTAACTAGTGGGCAGCTGGCTAGTTAGCTAACGTAACCAAGTGTAGCAATTAAGCATGGTGGAAATAACGAGCTAGCTAACTAGTGGACAGCTGGCTAGTTAGCTCATGTAACCAAGTGTAGTATTTAAGAATGGTGGAATTAATGAGATCGCTAACTAGTGGGCAGTTGGCCAGTTAGCTAGCGTGATCATTTAAAAGCTACACTGGTTACGTTAGCTAACTGGCTAATTAGCGCTTTTGGGTTTATATATTTGTAAATCTGACACTAAAGGGAGTCAGTGCCTCACCAACCATGAACCTCACCGCACGTCCATGGAGAGTTTCTTTAACTGTGAGGTCTCCACGACAAACCAAGCAAGCTTTTACTGACCTCTACTGGTGACGACGAGGACAGCCTGATACACACGCACACGCATACACTCACAAACAAGCACACACAGAAGCACACACACACACACACACACACTCACAAACACACACAAGCACACACACAAGCACACACACACACATATTTATATTATATTATATTTATATTCAAATGATATAATAGTATAATATATTATATTTATTTCATATTATAATCATAATATATAATGTATTATAATATATCATTTCATTGCATCATATTTATATTCAAATTATATTGGATGTCTTACAGTTTTTCTCGATTGCTTAAACACATTTTTTGAAACCATGCCTCGTTTTCTCAAAACTCTAAACACAAATCCCCAAACTGCTCACACAAAATGCAAAACCTTTAATATCTCGTGCAAAAGGCAACTTTGCTTTCAAAACAGTGTTATGTCACCTCAAAAGGGTGTTTTGTTTTCAAGTGACAAACAGCCCATCATATACGTAGACATTCTAAGCATTGATAGAACACTGATGTGCTTAATGGAAAACACGACGATGAAATGGAAAACACCAGTATGAAGGCCTTGTCAGGAGCATTGTGCCTTTTCATGTCCAGTGTTACCCTACGCTTTCTCCTGTTGTAAAATATTGTAAATGTATAATATTTTACAAAATAACACACAAACAAAAAATGTTTATTTTTTTCAATTTTTTTCACAGAACAAACGATAGAAAATAGACCACTACAGTCAACAAAAAAGAAAGAAAAGTGTAAATAAAAAAGGACCAAAAAAATGTGTGGAACATGGCCTGGTCATCAATAGTGGCAGTTATTATTTGTTTTATGGTTACTGTAATGCTTTATTCGCCAGAACCATTTTTACTATCGCCGTCTCCTGCTCCGCTGTAAACATACGCTCCCTCCACCACCCTGGGGTAATCTTTCAGTTCTACAAACTATACAAATACAGTACAATGTAAAATAGTTACAGTAAATACAAGAACACTATGCTCCTGATAAAGATTCAAACTAGTGTTTTCTTATCATAGTACTGTTTCTTACCTATTCTCTCTTCTGAACGTCTGGGTGATGGATGCTACTGAAAAGCAGCTTACAGTATATGAGGTTGATCCTCTGGCCAGCCTCTTGCATGGGTAAACCATGGCTGACCACATGGTCAATTAGTGTGGCCCCAATCTCATCTGAGATCACACCCCTCCTTCTCACTTGTCGTCCTCCTCTTCCTCCTCCTCTTCCTCGTCCTCGTCCTCCTGATGGTCCTCCTCCTCGTCCTCTTACCCTTACTCTTCTGCCTCTCTGGTCTCCTCTACCTTCCATGTTTTCATCCATTCTTCTTCAAATCAAGTCAAATCATGTAATGTAATGTAAACCAGGAGGTCACCTGTGGCCCTTATATATCTAAAGCCTCGATTCCAAATTGCACAACAGCCGTGGAAATGGAAGTTTTCCCAATTGAGTAGCAGTGTGTTCTGACTAAACACAAGGAGGTGTTGGCATTGGTGACGTGTGCAAAGTAGAGAGGATGGTGTTTAGTGTTTTGAAGAAAGTGTGGTTAACAATTGAAATTTGTGTCTAAAGCAGTACACTTGTGTGTTGTGTTTTGAAGAAAGTGTGGCTAACAATTGAAATCTGTGTCTAAAGCTAAATAATTGTACTTGTAGTTTAGCAGAATTGGTTTAGGGAGTTGGCACATGAGTTACAGGTTGTGGACATTGTGTTAGAAGTTCCAGTTTTTGTGTGTAATCAATCGAGAAAAACTGTAAAAGTCTTTATTGGTCAGTTTATTTGAATCATATAGAACTTTCCATTAATATTCACATAATATTATATCATATTAAATTATATCATAATATATTACATCAGATAAAATGACATTTATATTATAATTATATAATATAATAATATATCATCGTATAATATATTATATTCATATTAATATTATATTCTAACAATCTATCATAATATAATATATTCATGTTATATTTTATAAAATAATATATTATATCATATTTTTAGTTACACTATATTGTATTGTAATAATAATAATATATTGTATTATATTATATCATATTTACATTTACATCATATTATATTATGTCTGAAAAATCTTTATTGGTCAGTTTATTTGAATAGTGTAGAGCTTTCCATGCGGACCCTGAATGCAGCATTCCCTAGCAACAGGTTGAGGATTTATTTTCCCATGTTGAATTCTTTCGAAAAGAAAAATCTGTTTTAAAATCCTTTAAAACAGATTTTAAAAGCCTTTTAATAGATAGAAACCCGGGGGAATTGAGCTGAAAAAGAAAAACACAAAACTATGACACATTTAATCGGTTCTGAGATTAATGAGAGGTCGTTATATCTGGTACAAATTACATATCTGGAGGAGCAGTTGGAGAGGTGAGTCACCGCGGACTGGAAGTAAATCCTGAATAGTTTATTTAAACAAATCATTATATATGAATTAAGATGTATGCTCTAGTTTGATGTTTCAAACATCGTAAATGTAACCTAAGTGATAACAATATAAATCTTATACAGCTCAGTTTGTATCTCTAAAATGTTTCATGACGCTTAAAAAGTTTTTCTTTTTTAAACTGTAGCTGATCGGATCAAAATACTAAATACTAAACTAAAGTGTACTATTATATGTAATATATACATATACGTATTAAATAAAATAGTGTGTATATATATATATATATATATTAAATTAAATATTATATACATGCATATATGATTATCTCTATAAAATTATATTGTATTTGAAGTATATATATTAAATAAAATAGTATTTATAAATACATATATATATTAAATAGTAAATATATATAAATTAAAATAGTATGTATGTATATATTATATAAAATAGTGTGTATATGTATATACATATATATAAAAAGGCAAATTCATAATTTGTGATATTGGGCTATATAAAATAAACTGAATACATATATATATATATATATATATATATATATATATATATATATATATATAGTTTATATACATATATATATATCTATTAAATAAAATAGTATATATATATATATATACATATATATATATATATATAAAATAAAATTCAATTGAATTCAGTTTATTTGTATAGCCCAGTTTCACAAATTACAAATTTGTCTCAGAGTGCTTTACAATCTGTACACATAGACATCCCTGACCCAAAACCTCACATCGGATCAGGAAAAACACCCAAATAACCCTTTCAGGCGGAAAAAAAGGGAAGAAACCTTCAGGAGAGGAAAGAGGAGGATCCCTCTCCAGGATGGACAGATGCAATAGATGTAATGTGTACAGAAGGACATATTTAGAGTTAAAATACATTCAAGGAATCTGACAGAGTTTATCAATAGTTCATATTTAGGTATATTCCACGATGGAGAGTTTGGAGACCTCCACCATCAAAATAGTATATATATATATATGGTGGATTGGGCTTATTTAAGTTGATATTGTTTTACCAAATATAACCCAAATCTTACATAGATCCTCTCACAGAATAAATGAACACCCTCTTCTAACCCCCGCAGTTGTCAGCAGACCTACGATGAGCTGGATGACCGGGACCTGAGGTCTCGGTACGACGAGCTGGAGCGGGACAAGAAAGAGTCCATCGGGCACCCGAAGCGCGTCGTGGACGCCAAGGAGCGGAAGGAGGAGGAGCTGTCGCGGCGGCTGCTGGCCCAGCCGGCGGCGGCTGCGCATGCGCAGCGGGCGCTGCGACTGCAGCAGAGCCTGGAGCTACAGGGCCTGCAGCAGCGGTTGGATGGCCTGCTGTCAGAGAGCTGCACGCGGGGTGAGACGTGGACTCTGCGTGCGCTCATCAGCACCGTCTTTATGAGGGTTTAGCACTTTAAGGATAAAGAGATTATATGGAGAAAGAAAAAATATGATTTAGATATCGATATTAACTCATTGATTCACATAAAATGTAAATATACTTATATACAACCAGAGGAGTCGCCCCCCCTGGTGGTCACTCGCCCCCTGGTTGTCACTCGCCCCCTGCTGGTCACTAGAGAGACTACAGCTTTACTACATGAAGCATAGACTTCTATGCAACAAGAGCAATCACACTCTGGTGGTCAGGAGAGAGAATGCAATTTTAACACATGAAGCATAGACTTCTAAAGTGTGGATGAAGATCTGTCGGTTGCAACACCTCAGGCCGACACTGAGAGGTGTGATGGGAGGAGATCCAAGCGTCTCCTCATTGACTCCTCCTCTCTTCCCCTCAGTGGCAGAGTGCCTGAAGCAGCAGGAGCTGAAGGAGCAACAGACTCAGCTGAAGCAGCAGAATTTGGACGCAGAGATCCGGACGAGGCGGCTCGCCAGAGACATCGAAGAGCTCGAAGCGGCCATTGAGGTCCTGAAGACCACCGAAGCCGAGCCGAACAAGGCCATGTAAAGAGTCTGGTTCAGAGTTGGCGTTTCAACCTGGGGGGGGGGACGGTTCTCGCTGATGTTCTCCTTTTTCGCCGCCTTGTCAGAGAGATCTTGAAGGACATCATTGACAAATCCAGAGGGAGGGGGACCTCGCAGATCCTCCGGGAGGACCGAGCCGTCGCAGGCAAGCAGCTTGACTGTCTTTACTTCCTGCTGGACGGGCAGGTGACCCTGCCGAAGCAGCGGGACGCCCTGCAAGACCAGAACATGGAGCTCCACCTCCAGATTAACCGGCTGAGTGCGGCTCGGAGGAGGGGCGTCAAGGAGAGGATCACTTGCGACAAGGTAAGAGGACAGCGAGGCGTAATCCAGACTCTTTGTGGGGTGTGTGTGTGTGTGTGTGTGTGTGTGTGGGGAGGGGGGGTCCAGATTTCCAACTGGAAACCCCCAAATAATAATCCCCAATCACACATGAAGCATAGACTTCTATACAACCAGAGGAGTCACCACCTAGTGGTCAGGAGAGTTAATGCAGCTTTAAGACATGAAGCATAGACTTCTATACAACCAGAGGAGTCACCCTCTGGTGGCCAGGAAAGAGAATGCATGCAGCTTAACACATGAAGCATAGCCTTCTATACAACCAGAGGAGTCACCCTCTGGTGGCCAGGAAAGAGAATGCATGCAGCTTAACACATGAAGCATAGCCTTCTATACAACCAGAGGAGTTACCACCTGGTGGTCAGGAGAGTTAATGCAGCTTTAAGACATGAAGCATAGACTCCTATACAACCAGAGGAGTCTCCCCTTGGTGGTCAGGAAAGAGATTGCAGCTTAACACATGAAGCATAGACTTCTATACAACCAGAGGAGTCGCCCCCCTGTGGTCAGTAGAAATAACGCAGGTCTAAGACATGACGCATTGACATCTTCTCCTCTTCAGGCAGTGGAGCAGGTGATGATGGAGTTCCATCAGCTGAAGGCGGAGCTTGATGCCCGTAGCTCCGCCCAAAGCAGCATGCTGGCCAGGACAGATGCTCTGAGGTGAGAGATTCACATTCGTTGTGACATTTTTCATCCTAATTGTCGTGAACAGACGGTACGAGCAGTGTGTGACAATAGGTGAGAGCCATATTCCAATTATTCTTATTATATATATAAATATTCCTTATTTAAAATGACCATCTAACCTGAATATTCACATTTCACACAAACCCGGAAATACTCGCTTGTTTATCATTGTCACACGTGGATCAATAGTGTGATCAGAGTGCGTTGTGTTTTTTCAGACAGCTCGCGGCCTCGGAGTCCGAGGAGAGCCGCCAGAGAGCGGACGAGGTCGATTGGCTGGGGGCGGAGCTACAGAGGGAGGGCGGCGTGAAGCGGCGGCTGCAGGGCGTCCTGTGGGAAGGAATGGTCCTCCTCAGCCACATCCTGACGGTGTGGAAAACAAACACACACGCTCACACACACACACACACACACACACACACACACACGCACACACACAAACGCTCATACACACACGCTCACACTCACATATATGCTCACACACACGCTCACACACACACACACACTCACACACAAACTCTCACACACACACACACACACACTTTTTCAATTATAATACGTTTAAAAAAAATTGAAGGATGGATGAAATATGAAAGGTCGTATTTTAACATTCAATATTTAGGTAAACAATGTAGTGAGATGAACATTATTAGTTCATTGCCTGGTTTTCATCTCAATAACGAATGAAAAAGTTATTTTCTGGGGATCATGTCTAAAGTGGTCCGTTTGTGTCTGCAGGAGGAGGAGGAGGCGTCCGTGACCGAGGGGAAGATAAAGCGGCTGCTGGAGATCCTGGAGAGCTCTGCCATTCCAGGGTCCAGGCCCCGCCCCCAAGATTTTGGGCTCCACCCTCAACGACTAGCCTGAGGAGCAGATACCTCAGACCTCCGATTCCTGAACCAGCTGCTGTGTCCTTACGGAGAGGTGACATCCTCACTTCATTATTAAATGGTGCTGATCAGTCCATCTGTTTCAGGGGGTGACTCTGGTTGTATAGAAGTCTATTCTTCATGTGTTAAAGCTGCCTTCTCTCTCCTCGCCACCAGGAGACGACTCCTCTGGTTGTATATAAGTCTATTCTTCATGTGTTAAAGCTGCATTCTCTCTCCTCGCCACCAGGGGGCGACTCCTCTGGTTGTATAGAAGTATCCTCAGATGAGGTCTCAAGTGATGTTCTGTTGCTGCTCTTCCCCCCTTTAAGAACCCTAAAGCAGGTTCCCAAACACCGGGCGAAAAAAAAGTGAATAAAAAAACCTGCGTGAAAAAAAAAGTGAATAAAAAAACTTGCGTGTACGTCTGAGCCCCGTTCAGGAGTCTTAAACTTCTCGGCTCGCGCGCGCGACAGAGCTCCGTTGACGCACATGGGTGAGCAAACACTCACTAGCACCCCCCCGTCAACGTCAGCCGTGATGCGTGCGCATACGGTGAGCAAACTCTCACTAGCCCCGCCACCCCGGTCCGTGAAATAATTTCTGACACGGAACCGGTCCGTGGCTCAAAGAAGGTTGGGGACCACTGCCCTAAAGGACCTCCAGCTGTGACCTGGAAGCCTCCAGCAACGCAGACAGCTGGACTGGCTCCAGGCAGCAGTGAGAGCCCCATGTGAACTGCGTAAGAGGCTGAGGCCTCACCGCGGGGCCCGGGGGTTTGAGTCCAGACCAGATCCTTCTCGCCCACTTCTTCCCGCCTTTCAAAATAAAGGTTTCACTCACTTTTATTCTGTGTTTGCTCTGTAGATTTCTAGATGACTGTTACGTAGTATTTACAGTCATAATTCAGTATTTCAATTCAATTCAGTTTATTTGTATAGCCCATTTTCACAAATTATGAATTTGTCTCGGAGTGCTTTACAATCTGTACACATAGACGTTCCTGTCCCAGAACCTCACATCTGATCAGGAAAAACTCCCAAATAACCCTTCAGGGGAAAAAAGGAAGAAACCTTAAGGAGAGCAACAGAGGAGGGTTAGGGTTAGGGTTAGGGTTAACCCTCTCCAGGATGGACAGGTGCAATAGATGCCATGTGTACAAAAGGAATCATTGTACACAAATTAAAACACAGTAACAACACAATCAATGAATATGACAGAGTGTATAAATAGTTGGTAGTAGGCATATTCTACAATCGAGACCTCCACGATCCATCAGGCAGATGGGATCTATGACGTCTCATAAGGTCCGATGACTCTATGAGACGTGAAGTCAAATAACTTGTCAATATCTATGAGGATTGATCCTACTTTTGTTTTAATGAACATCAGGACATTGTGAAAAACAAAATAGCCAGATTACAAAGTAACAACCTCAAATTTGTTTTGTCATTCCAAAACCTGAATATATATTGAATTAAAGTGTTTAAAACAAACATTTTCAATATTCACATTGTTTTTAATTTTAATTAAGTTTAGTGTTTTTGTGTAACTATTAAGAGTCCAGGAGGTTAAAAAGCTGAATCTGTTTATGCTGAACTTCCCTCTGTCTGTCTGTTAGTCTGTCTGATTTATATATTTTACTCTGTTTTTAGTGTCTAATAATGCAACATAAACTTGTCTTTAGTCCATAATGAATATAAATGATTAACAATTCCGTGGAGGAGGTGATGGAGGTGGAGCTGGAGCTGGTGGACATGCGGTCGTTCTTGCCCTCGCCGTCGGACTTCTCGTCGGCGCTCAGCGGGTCAACGTCTCCTTCGCCTCCGAGCACGAAGCCCAGAGCCTGCAGCGCCTGTTTATGTATATATATTTTTGAAATCATGTATATATATATATATACATGTTTGTGTATGTGTTCTAGGGATGTGTTATTAATGTGCTCCGTTCCCACCATGAAAACAAGAGTAAATAAACACAGATGAAGTCACGCCGTGTTGCTGCTGCTCCGTCACACACACAGAGATGTGTGTTTACACCACGTGTCAGCGGGCTGAGGGGGTCAAAGGTCAGAGGTCATAAACGCTGGACCACGACGGCCCGCTTCCCTTTGAACTGTCGCCGCTGCTTAGGAGAGCCCAGCTCGAGGAGGTGGGAGGAGCTCCGGGAGGGGCGATAAGAGTCTCCCGCTGCCGGGCGGGAAGAGGAGGCACCGACTCACACGGAGACGAAGCGGCGCGATGGAGCTCTACCTCGACCTGCACTCGCAGCCGTGCCGGTCCGTGTTCCTGTTCGCCCGGGCGGCCCGGATCCCCTTCGACTTCAAGCTGGTGGAGCTCTCCAAAGGTAACGCTGCGCGCGCACTCTCTTTGATGTATGTATTTAATGCATGTAAGTCGGATCTGTTTTGGGGAGTTTTTTGGACACTATGTCTCCAGATGTGTTGCAGAAGTTTCCAGAAGCTCGACGGGCTCCTTGCTTAATCTGCGCAATTTCTTGCGCAACATTCAGCACATGAGAGAAGGACCGTGAACTGGTTCTGTCAGTACGAACTTTAATAGAAACGACACAAAAAGCCCAAAAGAAACCCTCCTCCTCCTCCTCCTCCTCCTCCTCCTCCTCCTCCTCCTCCTCCTCCTCCTCCTCCTCCTCCTCCTCCTCCTCCTCCTCCTCCGCGACGTATTTGTTTACATTTCCACACTTCACCCAGAAAGCAGCAGATAAACTTTGACTCAGGTCAAAGGTCACAGCGTCCAGATAAAAAATCCTCTCCTGCGTCCCTGAGGTGATCGAGTTTAACAGGAGGAGGAGGAGGAGGAGGAGGAGGAGGAGGAGGAGGAGGAGGAGGAGTCATATACACGCATCTCTCTTCCAATGACTTTCTTCTATGATTTTATTCTGATCAATAAAGATGTAACCTGGTTTTATTGATCCAGTCTGCGTTAAGGCTGCTGGTGTGTTCAGGAAC
Source organism: Liparis tanakae (assembly GCA_036178185.1). NCBI lineage: Eukaryota > Metazoa > Chordata > Actinopteri > Perciformes > Liparidae > Liparis > Liparis tanakae. The sequence goes on along the minus strand of CM070094.1, from coordinate 12,681,233 downwards.
AAACTTAAAAAAACGTCTTCTCAAAACTATATAGATGTATCTATATAAGCATATATTTATGATATCTGTATGTGTATTATGCATTCATATTAACTTAATTTTATTTAATTAAATATAGGTGAATATATATGTATGTGTGTGTGTATATATGTACACACACACACACACATATATATACAAATATTTCTGGAAGCATACTTTCCCCTTTTCTGTTTCTCTTGGCAAAGAAATGCCATATTTTATTTATTGTGTCCTTTTTTCTTCATGTTATCTTCCCTAAATGGAGCATCGACCCTTCACACACTTGCTCCGCTCGCGCGCGTGTGTGTGTGTGTGTGTGTGTGTGTGTGTGTGTGTGTGTGTGTGCGTGTGTGTGTGTGTGTGTGTGTCTCAGGGCAACAGTACAGCGAGGAGTTTGGAAAGATCAGCACTGCGAGGAAAGTCCCTGTGATGAAGGACGGAAGCTTTGTCCTGACGGAGAGGTGACTTCCTCACTTCATTATTAAATTAAGTTGGTGCTGATCAGTCCATCTGTTTCAGGGGGCAACTCCTTTGGTTGTATAGAAGTCTATGCTTCATGTGTTAAAGCTGCATTCTCTCCTGACCACAAGAGGGAGACTCCTCTGGTTGTATAGAAGTCCATGCTTCATGTGTTAAAGCTGCATTCTCTCTCCTGACCACCAGGGGGCGACTCCTCTGAAGTCTATTTATAAAGTGTGACGTCTCACTCTCTGGTTGCAGCACGGCCATCTTGGAATACCTGGTGCAGAAGCACGCCTCCTCAGTGGCTGATCATTGGCTCCCGGCTGACCTGCAGCAGCGAGCTCGCGTCAATGAATATTTGTCGTGGCAGCACATGAACCTCCGAGCTCACGGGTCAAAGGTCTTCCTGCTCAAGGTGCGCGACACACGCACGCACACACACACATTCAGAACCTTTTTGCTATTCTTTAAATTTCCAACATTCACAGAATACTATTTATTTGTTAAATTTCCTACTACGAAAAAAATAAAAGTAAAATATGCCACATCATTGATCCATAATGGGTTTAATTTAACTTTTCCATGACGCTTATATATGAATGTAACACATTTTAACCTTCTTCCACTTTCTTCTCACACATTTAGGCAGCTTTTAAAAATATTTATAATATTTCACTTTTTTTGTGTGTTCCTTGTTTTATTCTACTTTTCCATGACATTCGTTCAAATTTAATTTGAATAAGCCTTTTAATAAATAAAGTAAAAATTCCCACGTATATTCCATGATTCTGTTTATTGCAGCACCAGTTGTTCAGCCAATGGGTGCGCTCGCTCTCTTGCAGGCTCTGTTTCCCATCGTCATGGGCGCCGAGGTCCCGAAGGAAAAGATGGCCGCTGCCCTGGAGGACCTGAGCCAGTCGCTCCACACGCTGGAGGAGACGTTCCTGCAGAGCAAAGCGTTCATCGTGGGGGAGAAAGTCTCTCTGGCCGACCTGGTGGCCATCGTGGAGATCATGCAGGTAACAATACTTCATGCATGTAATAATAATTCATGCTTGTAATAAAACTTCATCCATGTAATAAAACTTAATGCAGGTAATAATACTTCATGCAGGTAACAATACTTCATGCAATAATACTTCATGCAGGTAATAATACATATAATAATAGCATGAGTACTGCCACTACCCATGCTTTATGCAACCCTGAGGTCCTTAAAGGTGTATGTACGTGTTTACTTTTAGCATAATTAAATACTAATATAATTATTATGTTTTGCACCAGGTGGATCACAAATTCATGATTTTATAACTTTTTGTAATATTGCAGCAAACTGTCACCTTTTAAAAAAAAAAATCTTTAAAATCGCTTTTTTATTTTATTTTATTTTATACAAATAAATGTACATTTAAAAAAATAATTAGTTGAATAATTGTTTTTATTTATATAAATGAGTTTTGTCTTCTTTTTTTTAAGAAGTTAATAATGTATTTTATTTGTATTAATTTATTATTCTGTCATTAAAATAAACATTTTTTAATTACATTTTTTAAACTTTTAATAATTTATTTTATTTGCATGAATACATTATTTAATTATTTTTAATTTTTAAGAAGTTTATAATGTATTTTATTTGTATACATTTAAAATACACTTTAAAATGTTTTTGATTCAGTTTGAAGAAGTTTAATGTATTTTATTTGTATTAATGTATTATTTTGTCATTAAACATCAGGATAACTCCTCGTTTTGAATCCCCCAACTTTAATTAAGAGCAGAAATAAATTCCTTCAATTAAAATATCTATATAAATATCTATATATCTATCTATCTATATATACTGTATATATATACTGTGTGTATATATATATATATCTACATATATCTATATTATTTTTTCATCATGTAGGATGTGAAATAACAATAAATAATTGCATATCTTTATTTCCGTGCTCCGCAGCCCGTGGGCGTCGGTGTGGACGTATTCGATGGCCGCCCGGCGCTGCACGCCTGGAGTGAGCGTGTGAAGAAGGCGATCGGCGAGGAGCTGTTCGCCGAAGGTCACGAGCTCATCATGAAGGCCAGCGGCCTCACGCAGGAGATGCAGAACAACAAACACATGGAGATGCTCAAGCCCAAGTATGAAAAGTTCTTCAGCTGAGTGTGTTGTTGTGTATCAGTGTTGTGTATCAGTGTGTACTTTAAGATCCCCACTACACAAATATTAAAGAGTCAAAAGTATACACAAATGACGGTGTCCATCTCTGGATTTCTTCCCGTAGTTCTTCCTGTAGTTCTTGTTCCCGCAGTTCTTCCTGTAGTTCTTGTTCCTGTAGTTCTTGTTCCTGTAGTTCTTCCTGTAGTTCTTCCACTAGTTGTTTCTGTAGTTATTCCAGTACATGTTCCAGTTGATGTTTCTGTAATTCTTCCTGTTTTTTGTAGTTTTTACAGTACATGTTCCTGTAGTTCTTCCACTGGTTGTTTCTGTAGTTCTTCCTGTTTTTTTGTAGTTATTCCAGTTCATGTTCCAGTAGTTGTTTCTGTAGTTCTTCCTGCTTTTTGTAGTTCTTCCAGTACATGTTTCCGTAGTTCTTCCACCAATTGTTCCTGTTGTTTTTACAGTACAGATTTTTTGTAGTTCTTTCACTACATGTTTTTGTAGTTCCTACAGTAAATGTTTGTAGTTCTTACACTTTCTGGGTCAACGTGGCTCTCCATAAGGAATGTATTACTTCAGTCGACTACATTTCCCATCAACACTGAGTGGACTTCCACAATAAAAGCCCTTCCTACCAAATGATGATTCATTAAATAAGGACTTCATGCACTCTGATGCCTTGACCTTCGGAGTCGTGCCACTACACATGAGGAAGAGGAGGAGCATCGGGATGAAGGTCCTTCTTGTTGCCTTATATGAATCCTCTTTTGTTCTTCTGCTGCGAACAAGAAGCTCTTTATCTCCAAGGAGCAGCTCAACCAATGAGAGCCAGAGTTCACGAGACTTCCAGAAACATAGATTTAAAAGTGTTAATAATCGAGTGTTTACGAATTTTGACGGCCGCACACTTGGAATAAATATATCAATTCAATAAATACATTACTGCATATAAACTTACTATAAAAATGAAAATAGAGTAGGATGTTAAATTGTTTTCATTTAATTTTTTTAAAGAGTTGCTAGAGGTCACGTGATTTTGGATATGTTTTGTGTACAGAAAAAATCAATGATTAAAACTAGTCTGATTGATTCATTAATTCATTAATTGATTGAAGTTTCTAAACATGGCTGCTATAAAAAGATTAACACGAATTAATGTTCTTAAATTATTAGAGGAGTATTTTACTTCTGATTGTTTTATTTCCTAATATTTCACTCAATAACTTTCTCTCTGATGTAATAATGTATTTCCCCCCTTTTTTTGCGGTTTTGAGGCCGTGACGTCGTTTAATAAAACTTTATTGGACTTGTCAACCGATTAAAAAGCACTCGGACTCTGTTTGCACTGCAGAGTGATAGTAATTTTCGCTGATTCTAACTTTTATAAACGTGTTTTTTCTTCTTTTTTAAAGAGGAAAATAAGGTAAAAGCAAGTTTCAGAACAACAACATGTCTATTGTTTTATTGTGGTTTTATTTCTCTGGACAGTGAGGAGTGAGGGGTGGACATGTGACCTTCCGCACAGGAAGAGGAGTCAAGAAGTGAGTCACATATTCCTCCTGCAGGGTAGGAACCAGACTCGAGGACCCCCCCTACCCACCCACCCTCCCACCTCCCCCGCCCTCCCTCACACACACACGCACACACACAGCAGGATGCCGTGCTGCGGACTCCTGTGTCAGTATGAAACCAACAAGCTGGTCCGGATCCAGAGCGTCCGGCTCGGCTCCCTCAAGTGGAGCCTGAACGCGGCCATTCTGCTGTTTATCTGGTGAGACGCTTTCAGGTTCCCCCGCTGTGCTGCGCATGCGCATGGGTGGTGGCGCGCTCTCTTTTTCTGCTTCCTATCAAAGTTAATGCCACCAATGCCACAAAGTGATAATCAATAAATCTATGTATTGGTGTGTGAATGGAGCCGATCTGCCCGTTACGGACACGCGGTTCATTTAAAATGCATTTTATTTTGTAGGAGCAGCCCTTTTTTTGGGGACTTGAGTGCTTTTATTGTGAAATCAATTTAGTTTTTTTCCATAAAGTAGTATTCTTACTTGTATATAATCCCATAAAGTACTGCGAGTATTTTATTGAGTATTTGGAATAATTATTTTAATTTTTTTTACAATGATCCCTCAAATATTTAATATTAATTATTTAATATTTATAACTAAATTAAGTGTGAGAGTTTAGGAGTGAATTGGAGAATTATATATTTTTTAATGATTGATATATTTGGCATTTTAAATGAATGGAATTAGAAGAATGTTGAAGACCGCCACCTTGTGGATCCGAATAGAATACACAATCAATCCAGCAATAATGAAGTGTGTCCTGCAGCCTCATGCTGCTGTGGAACAGGAGCTACCAGCAGTTTGACCTGGTGGTGAGCTCCGTCACCACCAAGGTGAAGGGCGTAGCGCAGACCCACCTGCCCGGGGTCGGGGCCGTGGTCTGGGACGTGGTGGACTACAGCGGACCCTCTCAGGTAGAGAAGGAGGTCCTTCTGCGTCCTTTTTTGGGGGGGTCAGAATCGGTCCAGGTGTTAATTTGTATATCTTTTTTTGGTTCTCAGGAGAAGAACTCATTTTTCGTGGTGACCAACGTCATCGTGACGAAGAACCAGAAGCAGGGGAAGTGCCCCGAGGTGCTGGTCCTTCATCATCATCGTCACTGATTAAGCAGCAGCGACGATGATGACGATGATGACAATGATTCTGTGTTCCAGGTTCCCATGAAGGGCGGATTGTGTCGCAGCGATGCGGACTGTGAGGAGGGAGCCTGGAACCAGCAGAGCCACGGTACCCCGAGACCTCAGTGTAGTCCTGGTCCTCTATAGACCTCAGTGTAGACCTGGTCCTCTATAGACCTCAGTGTAGTCCTGGTCGTCTATAGACCTCAGTGTAGTCCTGGTCGTCTATAGACCTCAGTGTAGTCCTGGTCGTCTATAGACCTCAGTGTAGTCCTGGTCCTCTAGAGACCTCAGTGTAGTCCTGGTCCTCTATAGAGCTCCTCTCTGGGAACCGACACCACGCTGCTGGAGACCCAGCACCTCCTCCTCCTCCTCCTCCTCCTCCTCCTCCTCCTCCTCCTCCTCCTCCTCCTCCTCCTCCTCCTCCTCACTCTTTTTGTGTTCTCTCCTCAGGAATCAAGACCGGTTCTTGTCTGAAGTTTGACGTGTTGAAGAAAACCTGCGAGATCTCTGCGTGGTGTCCCGTGGAGACCAGGACCAGCCCCCCCAGGTGAACCTCTCTCCTCTTCTTGATCCTCCTCAGGATGCTCCCCTTCATCCTCCTTGATTCTCCTCTTCATCCTCGTTTTCATTCTCCTCTTGGATCCTCTTGATTTAACTTTCAGACAAACATGTAAAAACTGATTGTATTTCTCTTGGCTACTAGGGGGCGGCAGAATCAACAGTGACACATCACATTTCTTTACAACTCAAATTAGTATTAAATCACAAAAATACTATGATTAACCTAAATTTACCAAAAGTCCCCATTACATGCCTCATTTAAATATTTAAGAATAATATTTCATAAAACTTTGAATACAATAAATCTTCATTTAATAGTAAAAACGACTCATTTATTAAAATGTATTTATAAAAACATGGAGGAAATATATATATATATATATATATATATATATATATATATATATATATATATATATTTCTATGGCTGATATAAAGAGATATATAAATAACTGTATTTTTAACCTTGTATTTAATGTTTATATTTATGTTCTGGAAAATGAAATGAAGTGATGACTGTGTGACATTGATCTTCTTGTTCCTTATAATTCAGACCCGCCCTGCTGGCAGCCGCGGAGAACTTTACAGTTCTCATAAAGAACAACATCCGGTTCCCCGCGTTTCACTTCATCCGGTGAGACCAGCAGCTCCAGAGCTTTCACATGTTTATCATGGCGGCCCTTTTAAAATTGATATCCTTTAGCGTCTTTTAATCCTCTCATTGTACATTTAATTTACTTTGTTATTGCATCACATTTGATCACAAATAAAATTATTTCAATAAATATAATTTTTTTAAATGTATTTTATTTATTTGTAAATCATTTTTAGAATTTGTTAGAATATATTTTTTTGGAATACATTTTTGTTACATTCTTTTTTTTTCTTCCTTTTTTCAAATTCCATTTTCGGTTCAGTGTTACGTTTTATTTTTTACTTTTTTCACTCCCTTTTTTAACTTCTTTTCAAATCCATTTAATTGATAAATAATTCAAAAGATTAAAATAATGTTTTTACATACATGTTAATCTTCCTCTGTCTTCCTCTTTGTTTACCTTTTCCCCCTCTGGTAACCTCATGTTAAACTCATAACATTATGAATTGTGGGTGATTCCCTAAAGCAAAGTCTGCAGAAATGCCTATGGAAGAAAAGAAAAAAACACGGTTATACAGAACTGAACCCTCACAGGCCTCAAACAGACTGATGACTATTGTTGTTGTTGTTGTTGTCCACAGGAGGAACATCCTCCCAGAGATGAACGACGGCTACCTGAGGAGCTGCCAGAGGGACAAAGACAAGCTGTGTCCCATCTTCAGGCTCGGAGATGTCGTCCGGGAGGCCGGAGAGAAGTTCTCCGACATGGCCATCGAAGTGAGGCTGACCCCAGACCAGCTGCTGACCTCAGATCAGCTTCTGACCTCAGAGCAGCCCTGACTCCAGACCAGCTGCTGACTCCAGACCAGCTGCTGACCCCAGATCAGCTTCTGACTCCAGACCAGCTGCTGACTATAATAATAATAATAATAATAATAATAATAATAATAATAATACATTTGATTGGATGCGCCTTTCAAGTCACGAAGGTAACCTTACAATAAAATAAAATGATACAGGATAAAAGATAAAAGCGTGAAAGATAGAAACAACCTTAAAACAGAACATCAATATAAAAACAGGTGAAGTGCGAAGGGTCCAGTTATAAAGAGTATGCCAGTCTGAACAGGTGAGTTTTGAGTGTTGACTTGAATGATGTGATGGAGACTGATTGTCTTATGTGTGGGGGGAGGGAGTTCCAGAGTCTGGGTGCTGAGCAGCTGAAGGCTCGGGCACCCATGGTACTGAGGCGTAATGTGGGGATGGTTAGCAGTCCAGGGTACAGGGAATCCGTCGACGATGATGGGTGGAGCTGGTGTGTGTTGGGATTTGGTCATGATGGATTTGGAGCCGATGAGCAGGGCCTCAGTTTTATTGCCGTTTAGCTTAAGGAAGTTCCTGCTCATCCAGCTCCCGATGTCATCAAGGCAGGTGATGAGGTAGGTAGGAGGGATGGCAGCGGTCGGTTTGGAGGAGATGTAGACCTGTGTGTCATCGCCATCGGCGTAGCAATGAAAATGGACCCCATGGGGACGGAGGAGTGTGCCCAGGGGGCGGAGGTAAATGGTGAAAAGAAGGAGACCCAAGAATGACCCCAGGGGCACTCCCAGTGAAACATCGAACACTCAGACTTGTGGTTTCTTAGTTGGACGGATTGTTGGCGGTCAGTGAGGTATGATGTGGACCAGGAGAGAGTCAGGCGGTCCAGGAGCAGAGGGTGCAAGATGGTGTCAAATGCTGCGCTGAGAACAGTGGGGGACATTGCACATACAGACGTTATTAGTGATGAGAATTCATTGAGGAAAACAGCAGAGGGTGTTGGTGGTCTGTAGATGGTTACAATGATAGCGGGTTTGGGGCCAGTGAGTTTTACAGCTTAACCTTCAAAAGATAAGGTATGGGGGATTGTGACAGCAGGGACTTTGATGTTATCACAGCCCCCCCTCCCAGTCGCACAGGATTTGCTAATAATAGAAAACAATGGTGGGACAGCCTCATTAAGCTGGGAGAAGTCATTTGGCAGTTACTGAAGGATCTGATATTCAACAGACACAGTTTCAGACAGGTGGGTGGTGTGTAGGTGGTTGCTTTGAGCAGGGCGGACAGTACGCGGTGATTGACAGGACGGGCAGTGGGGGGGTGGCGCAGGTGAGCGTCCAGGAGAGCTGGCCGCCTGACAGCAGACCGGTCCGAATGGGTGTGCTTCGTGGGGCACACCAGAGCAGGCTGTCCAGCCACAGAGTGCGGAGATGAGCCACAGGAGTCCCATACAGGTGAGCCCTGTACCGGCGAAGCTAGCTTCTGGCTAACGAGTGGCGAGGTATCACACAGGTAGAGACTGTCCAACTGCTGTTTCGGTGTTGGTTGATCAAGCCAATTCCAGCAGATGGATTTAAAGTCCAACATTCACACAAGACAATCCTGATTAATCAATACAAAACTTTAAAGAAAAGAAATGCGAAAAATGCGCGGCAGCAACTTCAGCGGACCCAGCTCCGCTATGAAACCTCCGAAAAACAAAAAGAGGAAGCCCCACTTTGTGAAATATTAAAAATGATTAATTCATCAAAACATTTCAGACAACTTCTTTCAAAGAATTAAAGGTCCCGTTCTCTTCTGAGTGAAACAGGAACCCGGATCTTGTGGGTAATAATCGACAGTTCCTCTGTCGACCACAGGGGGGCGTCATCGGCATCTTGATCGAGTGGGACTGCAACCTGGACCGGCTCATGCAGCGCTGCCTGCCCAGGTACTCCTTCAGACGGCTGGACGAGAAGGAGAGCAACAGGACGCTCTACCCGGGTCTCAACTTCAGGTGAGCCGAGATCAAAGGTCACATGTAACCTCCTCACTCACCTTCCTCATCATGGGACCACAAGAGGAACTTTATTGTTATTATAGTAATAACCACAACACAATTATTATTAATATATTTAACAATAATTATTATATTATTAAATAACACAATTATTAATAATAAATAAAAACACTTATTAATAATATAACAAATAATAAATAACTTATTATTTTTAATATAATTATTATAATAATTATAATTATAGTATTGATAACCACAAACAATTATTGTTATTATATTTAATAATAATATTAAATAACACAAGGATTAATAATAAATAACAACACTATTACTATTATTAATAATGCTGTTATTTATATTATTAAGTTTTTTAATTTTTATAACAATTAAATTTTTATTCAATAAAATAATTGTTTTGTTATTTAGTACTATTAATCATAATACTAAATAACAAAACATTTTAAATACAATTATTATAATAATTATTATTATAGTAGTACTAATATACAAGTAGTAGTAGTAGTAGTAGTAGTAGTAGTAGTAGTAGTAGTAGTAGTACGATGATAATATTTATAGTAATAATGATAGTAGTACATATCATCATTTAATATCATTTATAAATAACGTAAAATAAATACAAACTTAAATAGAAGCAAATTGCTTTTTATTTTAGATTTGGGGTAAATAATCCGGCCTCAGAGCTTTTAATAATTTATCAATTATTATTTCTCATTTCTTCTGATCAGATTTGCAAAGTACAGCTCTGTGAACGGCGTGGAGCAGCGGACGCTCTACAAAGCCTTCGGGATCCGGTTTGATGTCCTGGTGTTTGGACAGGTGGCTCTATTATTTAAACTTTTTTAATCTCTTTTATTTGTAGGACTTTTATTTATTTTTTTAGGTCTGAGATTTCCTATAAAACCAGTGGAAATAATATTGTTGTACTATGTTGTCGTAATATAATAATCATTACAATATCTCATTAGCATATTTAAATAATTACAACATTCAAACCAATCGGGGCTCGCTTGATCGTAACCCTCAGTATTTATACAACATTATTTATATCAGTATTTATCTAATCAGTTTTATTTTCTTCTTCCAGGCGGGAAAGTTTAGCTTCATCCAGCTGGTCGTCTACGTCGGGTCGACGCTGTCGTACTACGCTCTGGTGAGACGCCTCCATCGCCACGGAAATAAGAATGACGTCACAAAAGTATATTCATTTATTATTAGGGATGAGTCTGTGTGTGTGTGTGTGTGTGTGTGTGTGTGTGTGTGTGTGTTTGTTTCTGTCCTCCAGACGACCTTGATGCTCGACTGGCTGATCGGAACCAACTGGTACTCGGCGGAGGTCGGACAAATCTACTCTGAGAAGAAAGTTGAGTCTGTGGCGGACAAACAGAAGGTACACACAAACACAAACACACACAAACACACACATACACACACACACACACACACACGCACACAAACACACACACACACACACACACACACACACTCAGTTCTATCAGTTCACAGTTCTATCCCTGTGATAATCGTGTGTGTGTGTAGTGCATCCTCTGTGTGTCCTACGTCGATGAGACCAACATCCGACTGGTGAAAAAATCCCAGAAGAAAAGTTTACAACTCGTCAAACCGACTTCGTTCCAGCCGCACAAGGTGACACTTCATATATATATATATATATAAATAAACATATATACGTATATGTTTATTTATATATATATATATATATATATGTATATGTATATGTAAGTACCAAGATCTCGTCCTCTCCGCCCTGACAGGAGGACGGTGGTCACCTGAGAGCCGTCATCTTGCTGCTCCAGCCGGGTATCGCCGTGGATCTGTGCGCTCTGGACCGTGACCCCGCCCCCGACCCGGGTCACGCTCCTGAGCGCCTCCGGCCCGCCTGGTGTCAGTGTGGCCGCTGCGCCGCCTCTTCCCTCCCCCAGGAGGAGCTGTGCTGCCGGCTGGGCGCCGGTGCCTGCATCTCCTCGTCACCGGCGTTCGAGCGGCTGGTGTTGCGGCGCCCCCTACTGGAGGCCGTTCTCCTGTACCGGGACCCTCTGTCCTCGCCGCCGGACCGAGGCCCGACCGTCGCCGCCCTGCGCCGCTGTGCCTACGGTCAGTACGTCAGCTGGAGGTTGGGGGTCCCGCCCGACGGCGCCCACGCTGCCATCCCCAGCTGCTGCGTGGCGAGGGTTAGGTCCGAGTACCCAAGTCCGGACGGGCGGTACGGCGGCTTCAGGCCCGGCGGGGCGGCGTCCATGCAGGCCTGCGCCAACGGGGAGATCTGAGAGGACCGACCACACCTCGACTGACCGCTTGTGCTAATATCATGATAATAAAGCAATTACTAATAACCAAGTCAATAAATCAATGTTTAATAAAATAATAGAAAAGAAAGATTCTTTATATTTAAACCGCTTTGTGGTGAGATTGTGATGTAAACTTTACAACATTTACTGAGGGAGTCGCCCCTGGTGGTCAGGAGAGAGAATGAAGCTGATCACTTTTATTAAGCATAACAAAGTATTTATTCATCTAACGCCCCTTTCAGATATTTAACGTATATGATATTTCAAGCTGTTATTTTAAGGTAGGAAAAGTTACATAGTGTCGCTTTAACTAGAAATAGCTCCATATACTGTGTGTACCACGTGACTGTAGCCACGCCCAGCAGTGATGTGATCTCAGGTCAGACTGACGGAGACCTCTGCTGCCATCTAGTGCTTTTATTTAGCATCTGCACCCATTTCTAATTTCCCTCCTTTCCTTTGATTTCATTTGTTTTTAGAACTAATCTATTAAGTACTAATATTGGTACTCTGTACTTATACTTGGTCTGAAAGAAGTGTTTGTGCATTTTAATACCTTATTTCTTTTTTTATCACGGAATTTTCAACACTGACTAATATTAAGAAGTTCCTTTGTTACAACTCAGTATTTAATTTTAAAGTACTACCAATATACTTTACAATATGATATATATATATATATATTCTGTTTTTCTATCATAAAAAACTATTATATTACATTTTTTTTTTTTTGATATAAGCGATTTGCTTTTGGCCCAAATGAGCTGCCATACTTTCTGACTGACCACAACAAAGTAACACATCTGGAAACTTGAAGAAACTTAAAATCCACGACGCAAATCCTTTAATAAAAGTGAAAAAAAATAATGAACAGTAACAAACATAATTCCTTCTGGCTTCTTGACCTTTGACCTTGTTCGTCTCTTTAATCTTCACCAGAAGAGGTAAAACAGATACATTTTTTAACATTCTTCATCACTTGAATGGTTCACAACGTTACATCAGATTCATCGACAGCACACGTGGTCACATGGTTACATGGTCACATGGTTACATGGTTACATGGTTATGTGATATGGTCACAGGATCACATGATCACGTGGTCACATGATCACGTGGTCACATGATCACGTGGTCACATGATCACGTGGTCACATGACGTCGGTGTGAACCCCCTGAGGTTGAATATTGCTCGAGACTCTTTCAGCCAAAGAAACGTCCTGCAGCTTTATTTACATTCAACTTTATTTAAGTTCCCAGAATAAATATTAAATATTATATTATAATATAATGAATGAATATTCTCTGTTGTTTGAACGTACAACAGACTTCAGACTGATAATCTTTAAATCCAGTAATCATACTTGTTGTGATAGTTTTTCTTGGTAATTAAGTTTCAATTTTATAAATTTCCACTATTTAATTTTTGTTGAGCTCTTCTTTTAGAACATGAATCAACGTTAACGCTGAAAACTAATTATAAAAAGTTACATTTTTCTGTGGCTCAAATGTTGTGCTGTGGTTTTCAAAATAAAATTCTCCACAAGCCCCGGACATAAAGAGACGTAGTTCATTTATGACTCACGCTCCTCCATCGGTCCTCTATAATATTTACCTTATTGCAAAATACACCACAAACACCATTAAAACTAGCCTGCAACTCGCTTTGTGTGTCATAAATAAACATAAATAAACATAAATAAGAAGTAGAAATATATTTTTCATCGTGTGACCTGTGAGATCTGTCCTGCGACCCCGCGTCGGGGCCCCTGGCCACGGCTTTGGAAACCATAGATGTAAACAAAACAACACAAGACTTCAGAACTGATAAACTTCAATTTAACAGCTTATTTGTCTGATTTCTATGTGACCTTTCCGATCTCGGTGCTTTTGAAAATGGGTAAAATAGTTTAAATAGAGATTAAATAGCGTAAACATCCCAAGACACTTATAGACAAGTAGTGAAATGTATTTAACGCAGTGTTTAGAGATATCTGAGAGAGCTGCTTCAGTCGATATATTATAAATATCTTTTTGGGGTTTTACATATTTATACAAGTTTTATTTATATACATATATATATATATATATATATATATATATATATATATATATATATATACATATACACACACATATATATATACAATTAAAACTCACATACACCATATATACAGATAAAAAACACTGTGTACAGTCGGTCTGTGGATGTGCTGATGGTTCCCCGAGGGCAGAAGAAGTATTGCTTTGTGTTGTTATTGATGCAATATGGAGGAGTCCCCCCTCCTCCATATTGCTTTTCAATATTGCTGTTGTGCCCCGTGTGGAGAAACCCAGAGCGACAGAGTTCACTGAGAGCGTGCGAGGCTTTTAAAGGGACCTGCAGGATCCGGTGCCGGGGGGGTCAGAAGAGGTCCTGAGGGCCCAGGTGGATGATGATGGGCGTGGCGATGGTCTGCGGCTGGTAGTAGGCGCTGTCGATGTACAGGCCGCCTGGGGGGGAGACACGAGAGGTCAAAGGTCGGTGGGAAACGATCAGCGGCACTTTGCTTTGCTGGTGTGATGGATGGAGAACGAGGTCAAAGGTCGGAGGGCAAAGTCAAAAACACACCACATACTTAGCTGCTCCCAAGGGACCTTAAGTAGCTCCCAGGGTTCATAGCGGTCGGGGGGGGGGGGGGGGGGGCTATATTTAGTTCTCTAAAGCAGATGTTTTATTAAATTTAGTTCCTTAAAATAGATTTTTGTTTTTATTTTGTTCCTTAAAGCAGATGATTGTTTTTCTTTGTGTAAGAGCCCTAATAGGGGTAGAGGTGGGTCACTTCCTGTGAGGGGGTGAGGGCCCTAATAGGGGTAGAGGTGGGTCACTTCCTGTGAGGGGGTGAGGGCCCTAATAGGGGTAGAGGTGGGTCACGGGGTATGTCGTAGGGACTCGGATGACTGGGACGACTACTGTTCTGGAGGGAAAACCTGAGGAAGAGCAAATAAAAAGGAGGAAAATAATAATAAAAAGAACTCAAAAGCAGTGACGGACAAATCAATCGGGTTATTGATCGGTGACTGTGAGTTTACCGTAGGGAGGGAGGGCTCCAGCAGGGCTGTAGGCGTAGGGAGCGCCGAACCCTGGGAGGACAAAGAGAGGAAGTCGGATGCGGTGTAATTACTGTTAGCGGCCAGTTAACTTTGCATAAAGCATGGGAACAGGTGGGCACAGCTAGCGGCAACATTTACACTTAACTTCCTGTAAAATGGAAAAAAAGTTGTTGTATTTGTGAGATTAGAAGAAGGTCCGCCTTTTTCCGTTCTAAGCTAACAAGCTGCTAGCTTTGTATTAAATGGCGTAATGAATAAATAACTGCATATTCAGATTAATAACTATATGTTACAAAATTAAGTAGATTAATCTTAACTGTAGTTCGAACCAAAGTTAGAACCAAGTATATCACACATCACCTTTATGTATTTAATATATATTATTATTTAATATATAATATTATTTAACACATAACGGTGATGTGTGATATACTTGGTGCGTATATATATATATATATATATATATATATCAGTAATATAACGGTATTAATCACGTCCAAACCCACGACCTTGACTCACCTTGGGGGAGGTACCCGTGTGTGGGCGGCGTGCTGATGTAAGGCGCTCTGGGGATGACGGGGAGCCGCGTGGGTCTGGCGGCGAGGGCCGGGAGGGTCATCACTGAGGCAACCGGCCGCTTGGGCTGCACGAAACAACGCAGCAGAAACACGTGAGCACCACGGCGCGACGGTGGCTCAGCGGCGAGCAGCGCGGCGTGTACTCACCGGAGGGTTGGGCCTCTTCTTCTTGATGCTTGCGGGCTTGGCGCCGGAGAACAAGCTCTTCAGGGCCGAGAGCGCCGCGCTGGCTTTGGCTACTTTCTTGTTGGGACCCGTTCCGCGGAAAAACTGCTTGTCCACCTCCACCTGTCAGCGGACCAGAGGCAGGGTCATACACACCATGACCAATGGATTTACATGACTTTACCATGACTTTAAATGACTTTTTAAAGACTTATAAATAACTTTTAATTTACTTTTTATTGACTTTTAAAAAACATTTAAATGACATATAAAGGACATTTAAATAACTTTTCCATGACTTTATAAAAAACATTTAAATGACTTTAAAATGACTTTTAATTAACTTTTAAATGAATTTTCCATTACTTTTTTTAATGACTTTTCCATAACATTTATATGTTTTTTTCATGACCTTTCCAGGTTTTTATATCGTATGAAATCTGCAGAAAGCAGGTCCTCTGATGAACCCTGGTGTGTGTGAGTGTTTGTGTGTGTGTGTGTACCTCAATGATGAAGCGCTTGTCGTAGCTGCTCCCGCTTTCTGATATCAGCTCATATTTGAGGCCGCGGCGTTTCTCGTTCAGTTCCATCACCGGGTTCTTACCGCCGGCCGTCAGGATCGGACCCGGAGCTCTGGACTGTGGACGGACAGAAAGGGTCAGGTATATATATATATATACTGTATATATATACATACTGTATATATATATATGTACTGTATTTCAGGGATTTTCATCTATAATTCATTCTATATTTTGAGAAAAACTCTTAGATGTCACATTCAGACTTTCACAACAACAGCTGGAGGAATATTATACAGTATATGTGAAAGTGTATGTGTGTGTGTGTGTGTGTGTGTGTGTATGTACGTGCGCTCCTCCCACCTCCTGTGCGTCCGTGGAGGAGGTGATGGAGGTGGAGCTGGAGCTGGTGGACATGCGGTCGTTCTTGCCCTCGCCGTCGGACTTCTCGTCGGCGCTCAGCGGGTCAACGTCTCCTTCGCCTCCGAGCACGAAGCCCAGAGCCTGCAGCGCCTGTTTATGTATATATAATTTAGAAATCATGTATTTATATTTTTTATATTTTTTATATTGATATATTGATATATATATATATATATTTTTTTTACGTATATGTTTATTTATTTTAAATGTATTTATATTTATATAAATATAAGATGCAATATCCCACTACATTTCTGGACCAGGTGAGTACTGGACTAGAGTCTGGCCTCGAGTACCTTGAGGGCCACCTGGAGCTTGGCGGTCCTCTTGGCGTTGCCGGTGGCCCGGTAGCTGGTCCCCTGGACCTCCACCGACATGGTGAAGATCGGCGCGTGCACCGGGCCGGACTGGGCCAGCAGGCGGTACTGGAGGCCCGGGTGGATCTGGTTGAGGCGCATCAGGGCGTTCATGGGGTGGTTGGGATCCGTCATCCTCCAGTCCAGGACTACGGAGGCAGAACCGGACCGAGTGAGACCCGTGATCCACCAGATAATAATACTAATAATAATAGTAATAACAATAATAATAACAAAAGGAATAATAATAATAATAATAATAATAATAATAATAATAATAATAATAATAATAATAATAATAATAAATAGAATGTTGGCAGATTAATGCTCATCAAGAGACTTCTTCTGTGGACTTGTTTTGTAATAATAATAAAAAAATTATAATTAAATGTAATTACCTTTTTCAAAATTTAAATTACAAAGAATGAATTAATAATAAAGTCAAATGAATCCCGTGATCTACATCGACCAAAAGAAACCATAAATAAGAAGCACATTTTAAAGTTAAATAAACCAGTACTTCCAGGTTGATAATAATATTATTAATATTAAGTATAACGTGGACAGATTAATGCTCATCCAGAGACTTTTCTGTTCTTAATTTGTAAAAAGAAAATGATTAAATAAATTAAATAAAAATGTAATTAATTAAAATAACAAATAATTAAAATGAAGAATACAAAAATGTAAACAAAGTTTTTATTATATATTGTATATAATGCATATGATTTAAGTACAACATAAAAAAGTGGGAACAAATAAAAAAGGGCAACTAGATATTAAATTATACAAACGTTCAAATATAGGGATATGAAAAATATTTTGGCTGTAATCACAAATATACAGTTTAAGAGTTATTTAATAATATATATTTAGACCTTTTCTTTGAATCACAACAGAATATTAAAGTGAACACCTTCAACATGTTGATGCTGTGTTAAAGTGATATTTAGTACACAAACACACACACACACACACACACACACAGTGTATCAACTCTTGAGACTCCAGGGAGCTTCAGGGTGAATACCTGAAGGTGCTGATGGACAGCTGGGAAGAGAGAGGATGGGGCTCATGCACTGAATGTGTGTGTTTGAGGGGGGGGGGGGGGGGGAGAGAGATGACCTCTGAAGGTCTTTCTGCTGTGTTTCTTCCTCGTTTTGGGAATGTTGATAACTTCCAATGTTCTGCTTCAGAGGAAACATTCACTTCAAAAAGCCGACAGCTCCTCCTCCTCTTCCTCCACCTCCTTCTCTTTACCCTCCTACTCCTTTACATTACATTACATGTCATTTAGCTGACGCTTTTATCCAAAGCGACTTACAGTCCTGTTACATTCATACACTGTAGACGCAGCTACAGGGAGCAACTCAGGGTTAAGTGTCTTGCTCAAGGACACATCGACTAGGGCGGGGATCGAACCTCCAACCCCGTGATTGAAAGACGGGCCTGCTACCCACTGACCCATAGTGACCCATAGTGACTCCTCCTCCCGTACCCCCTCCTTTTCATCTTACTCCTCCTCCTTTTAACTTCCTGCTCCTCCTCCCACTCCTCTTCCTCCTCTTTTTCCTCCTCATCATTATCAGTTTCCTGCCCTCCTCCTCCTCACTAGCATCCTCCTCCTCCTCCATCTCCATATCAGCATCTTCATCTACCCCCCTCCTCGTTCCTCTTCCTCCTTTTTCTTTTTCTTCCTCCTCCTCCATCTCCATCAAGCTGTTCTCTGCTGTCGATGCACTGGACCGGGTCCTGATAAGTTCCTGAGGAGATATCCGGCTTGACGGCTGAATTTAAAGCGCCGACCTCCACTGGACCGCATCCGTTCTGACAGCACCGACCCGCCGGGTCCAACAGAGGAACCGCTGCTACTCTTTCAGCTCCACTGACGCGGCGCCCTCCCACCTTTTACACAACGCTGCCACCAAACTAACACTGGTTTCTAATATGCTGACAATATCAGATTTTTATAGAGCATTTTTAAAAGCTTTCAGGAAGTGAACTTTTGAACAAAAAGATGCAACACGATATTATTATTATTATTATTATTATTATTATTATTATTATTAATATTAATCTTTAGAACTGAGGAATCATGTCTGATCCTACAGTGTTTCAAGTTACTCAGAAAGTGGTAGTGTTGGTCCCGGCGCCCCCTGTGGACTATAGTGGTCGTGTTGGTTATAATTCTCCCGTGCCCCCCGTCCCTCCAGCCTGTATGTGGGTCTAGTCTACGGTGGACTGGTCTCTGCTGGAGTCTGAGCAGAAGGAGGTTCTGGTGAACCTGCTTGCTGTCATCTGGTCTCTACAGAATCAGACCCGGTGGCTCCGATGAGGAGCTTCAAGAAGAACTCTATAGAACCAGACCACCTTCTCTCTGGTGCTCTGTTTACTGATGGAGGTCTAGAGAGGACCAGGACTAACTGAGGTCTAGAGGACCAGGACTAACTGAGGTCTAGAGGACCAGGACTAACTGAGGTCTAGAGGACCAGGACTAACTGAGGTCTAGAGGACCAGGACTAACTGAGGTCTAGAGGACCAGGACTAACTGAGGTCTATAGAGGACCAGGACTAACTGAGGTCTAGAGGACCAGGACTAACTGAGGTCTCTAGAGGACCAGGACTAACTGAGGTCTATAGAGGACCAGGACTAACTGAGGTCTAGAGGACCAGGACTAACTGAGGTCTATAGAGGACCAGGACTAACTGAGGTCTAGAGGACCAGGACTAACTGAGGTCTATAGAGGACCAGGACTAACTGAGGTCTAGAGGACCAGGACTAACTGAGGTCTCTAGAGGACCAGGACTAACTGAGGTCTAGAGGACCAGGGCTAACTGAGGTCTAGAGGACCAGGACTAACTGAGGTCTAGAGGACCAGGACTAACTGAGGTCTAGAGGACCAGGACTAACTGAGGACTCAGACCCTCAGAGCAGGATTCACCTTTCATCCTTTTGATGAAGTCTCTGTCATCCGACCCGACGACCTCCCGAAGCCTCTTCTGACCTCCTGCAAAGCGAAGAGAAACCTGTTATCACCATGGAGACGCTACCTGGTTACAGACCTCTGTCCTTGTCTTGTGAGTAGTCGGAGAATAAAAATAAACAATCCAAGTGAAGCGCACACCTTCTAACGGCCTCACGGAGGGTTTACTGGAGGGGAGAGGATCAATATTCAAGACCTTGTACAGCTGTCCGAAGGCCAGGAGGCGTAACGCATGCTGAAACACACACACACAAACACACACACACACACACACACACAAACACAAACACACACACACACACACACACACATACAAACTGGTTGTATAGAAGTCTAGGCTTCATGTGTTAAAGCTGTATTCTCTCTCCTGACCACCGGGGGGGGGGGGGGGGGGGGGGGGGGGGGTAATGAAGACCGACCTGTGCGCTGCTCGTGATGTCGTTGGCCTGCTGGGGCCCGAGGTCGGACAGGACGTCGGTGGCTACCCTCTCGCAGGGGTCGTGAACTCCTGGACCTCCTGGACGAGGGGACAACAACAAGTAAACACGCAGACACACATGGTTGGCAGAGGGCCTGCTGAGTGTACACTGAGTGCAGCAGCAGCAGCTCATCAATGATTCAGAGCGGCCAGGGAACGAGCTGCCGAGGGGAAACCCAATCAAGTCGTCAGAGAGAGAGAGCGAGAGAGCGAGGGGAGAGAGAGAGAGAGAGAGGAACAACTAAATATTTCACTGTATGAAACACGAGTAATAGTTAAATTACTTCCTGGGAGCCCCGAGGGAACCTGCAGCCTGATGAATGCACCGTGACGCCGCAATGCATCATGGGAAATCTTTAGCACTCTCTGTGTTGAATTTATTCAGGATGTTTGTAAATGTTTCTCCTGCTTCTTCGTTGATATGATAACCCAGGTTTTTTATTTCCCCTCACAAAAGGATTATTCTTGTCGTTTCATTTGTGAGTCTCAGATCTGAACGTGTTCACGTCATTCAGGAAACATACGCTGCCGACGACCACATTTAGAAAGAGGACTCAATGTTCTACTTTTAAAGCTTATTTCACCTCGTTGAAGGAGAAAAGGAAAACAACTAAATGTCTAACAGACTCCATGAAGATCTCACAAAGATCTAATCTGGTTAGAAGTAGACTGGTCCACCGCGTCACCCTCCAGAGCAGGGGTCAGGAATCTTTTTGACTGGGAGAGCCATAGAAGCCAAATATTTCTAAATATATGTCATTGAGAGCCATATAGTATTTTTAACGTATAATTTGAATGCAACTTGTGCTGCATGAGGCTACGGGGGGGGGTGCGCATGCTGCTGTGGAGACGATCAACACGTTTACTTTAATAAAGGAACAAAGACGTCTTTAGGAAAGGGACCTGACATTACTGCTGTAATCTGGCGCGATAGAGAAAGTTACAGGGGGGCGGGCGGAGATTTATTTTTATTTTTACTCAAACTCAAAAGAGCCATATGCGTCACCAGAAGAGCCATATATGGCTCGAGAGCCAGAGGTTCCCGACCCCTGGTCCAGAGCCTCCCATGACAACAACCTGACAGACGAAGCCCAGGGCGACAGCACAGCTGCTTGATACTTTTGCTTCTGGACTATAACATCCTGTGGTGGCTCTGCTGGACCCCCCCCCCACCATCACCACCGCCACTGACCGACCTGGCAGCAGGACCCCCGAGGCGATGCACTCCATGACGCGCCGCAGAGCCTCGCCCGGGCCCAGCGGCCGGTTGCAGGTGGCCACGGCCTTCTCACAGATCAGCTCCAGAGGCTGCGGAGGACGGACAGGAGGAGGAGGGACATGAACCTGTTCTGGTCCCCCTGGGGGAGGGGGGGAACTAGGCATTGTACGGCGCTGTGTGAGCCCTACCCGTCCTGTGAGGGGCCGCCACCCGGACACCCGGTTGCACACGTCTCTGAGGATTCGCAAGATGACGACGCACGACTTGAGATCTGTCACTCTGGCCTGACAGAGCGAGAGGCGGAGCTTAGTGACATCACATTCAGTGGACAGGAGAGAGGCTATACTAAACTCCATCTGTTCTCACCTGGAACCATTTGGCGTGTCGGAGCGCCGCCAGCGCGGCTCGGCACTTCTTCCTGTCCAAGACGTCTTCCTCCTCCTCCTCCTCTTCCTCCTCCTTCTCCTCCTCCTCCCCCTCCTTCTTCTCCTTCTCACCATCCTCCTGCCGCTCTTTGTCCTCTGGAGAGATGGACAGGATGCACACAAGCACATGACATGATGTAACCATTAAAGCTCCATCGGACGAGGCGATGATTCGCTGTTACCGGGCGGATTACGGCCATAAAACTAAAAGAAGGTAAATGTCGACTGGAGAGAAAATATTCTAAATATAATGTTCACTTCCAACTTACATCGATTCTATTAGGGTGCCTAAATCCCTGTTTCTCACGTAGTAATAATACTAGGACGGTGTAGAAGTACACTTCTAAAACCCCGGTACTGTCCTTTTAAATACATCTGACGGGAGACGCTTGACGCCCATCTGCTGGTGTTTGGAGTGTTTTCTCGTGAGATGCAGGAAGACGACAGGACACCTGACACAGACATTTAATGTGGGGGGAGGGGGTGGGGGGCTGAGTACCTTGCTTGGCGGCTCCTCGATGCTCCTCCCTCATGGTCAAGGAGGAGAGGGTGACCTTCAGCGTCAGTCGGGGCTCCGTGGTGCTGCAGACCCGGATGGCGGCGTCCAGAACGCAGGGCTGCACCTCGTATTTATCCTCTGTCATCGACTGCAAAGCAACAACAAAATGAAAACAGCAGGAAGACACAAGAAGGAGAGGCCCCGCCCCCTGCCCCCCCGCTGTGTTGGTGTGTCAGAGGTCAGAGGTCGAGGTGTGATGATTTCAAGATGAAACACTTCTTTTGACATAATGTCCACTTCACTGCGTCTCCTCTGCGTCTCCTCTGCGTCTCCTCCTACAGATTTCCTTTCATCTGGTTTGAGGATAAATAAAATAAAACCTCTTCCTCCTGAGAAATGATTTATTCTCCTCCTCGTGATGTGGTCGTCATTCTGTGGACGTGTTGCTCCGTCCGGCCAACATCATAAAAACTGTCACACAAACTCCTCAGAGGAGTTCAACTCGTTCTATTGTGACTGATGAGGGTGTCAATAAAACAATGTGTGTGTGTGTGTGTGTGTGTGTGTGTGATCAGTGGGACATCATATCTGAAAGAGCTTTCTATAGGGAGGAAGAAGAGGAGATCCAACGTGAGCCTGTTGACGGATGTTTACAGGATTATTCAAATATATTATTAAATACTTTGGGTCAGAAAGTGTACTGCACTAATGCTTTGAAGGTATTTTAATATATATATCAGAGTTTTATACAATGTATGAACATTTGTATATAAATCCTCTCCGCTCTTTTCTCCTCCCTCCCTCTTCTCCCTCCTCCCTCCTCTCTCCTCTCTCCTCCCTCCTACCCTCATCTCTCCTCTCTCCTCCCTCTTCCTTCCTCTTTCCTCTTCTCACCTCTCTCCTCTCTACTCCCTCCTCTCTTCCCCCTCCCCCTCCTCCCTCCACCCTCCTCTCTCCTCCCTTCCTTCTCCTCCCTCCTCTCTCCTCCATCCTCTCTGGTTCATGCGTTTGTTCCTCATAGACTAGATATATACCCTCCACCCACTTCTCTAAGGTCCTGGATACCCCGCAGAGCTAGAGTTGGAGCCTAGCTGGAGGCGGGGCCTAGCGTACCTGTATCTGCAGAGGCAGGTTGGTGCTGACGGTGTGCAGCAGCAGCTTGGTGGGTTTCTCGCTGCACATTAGAACCAGCTCCAGGTCCAGGTCCCCTCTGATCAGCAGGCCTTTGGCCACCAGGCCGACCCGCGTGACGCCGCACAGCGTGGGGGGCGGAGCCCCGGCAGCCGGCGTCCTGTCGGCCCGAGGGGCGGAGCCACAAACGTCAGACACAAAGATGCAGACAGACTGTTGCTACCTGTCTACCAGAGGCTTTAGAGTTGTATTTTATATTTCTCCTGTGATAAATTAATATATAAAGTTCCTCATCGGGACTCGAAGCAGAGAAGTAGAACTCATCTGAGCAGAATGACTCCTCCAAATAAATGAATATCTATTTACAGCCTCTCTTCTCTACTCCTTTATTCATCCTCTCTCCTCTCTCCTAACTCCTCCATCCTCTCTTCTAACTCCTCCATCCTCTCTCCTCCCTCCTCCATCCTCTCTCCTCCATCCTCCCGCCTCCATCCTCTCTCCTCCCTCCTCCCTCCTCCCTCTTCCCTCCTCCATCCTTTCTCCTCCCTCCTCCATCCTCCCTCCTCCCTCCCTCCTCCATCCTCTCTCCTCTCTCCTCTCTCCTCTCTCCTCCCTCCTCCCTCCTCCCTCTTCCATCCTTTCTCCTCCCCCCTCCATCCTCCATCCTCCCTCCTCTCTCCTCCATCCTCCCTCCTCCCTCCTCCATCCTCCATCCTCCATCCTCTCTCCTCCCTCCTCCATCCTCTCTCCTCCCTCCTCTCTCCTCCCTCCTCCCTCCTCTCTCCTCCCTCCTCTCTTGTAACTCCTCCATCCTCCCTCCTCTCTTATTATTTTGATATTTCCTCAACAACTTTATATTAACTTATTTAAAATCTTTTACTTTGACCAGACTCTGTGAACTTTACATTCTCGGTGAAGCGATGACGCCATGTTGGATTGAGACCAGCAGTCATGTGACTTGGACTGAGCTTCAGGCGCGTAGAGCCGACATGTCTTCCAACAATGATACAACTTGTAGACGCTTCAACTCTTTTTTTATGATAATGAAATCTGACACCCTCAAAGCGCTGACCACAAGAACCCACTGGAGGGGACGTACCTCGCCTCCGCGGCGTCTTCCGCCCCCTCATCACCGGCGCCGCCGGAGGAGACCTCCCCCGAGGACCCGCGGAGGCCGTCCATCCAATCGGAGACCTTCTTGAGGGCTCCCTCCACGGTGGACACCAGCGTCTGGACGGCCTCCAGCTCCTCCGGCGCTGGGTAGATGCTGGCGTGCTTGGCCATGACGTGGCGGTCGTCGTTTGCAAAGGACCGGAACGACCTCTGGGGGACAAGAGAGACGCCGAGGAGCTTTATAGTTTCAGGTGTGAATCACACCGAGGCTGAGAGGGAACAATAAAGAGACGGCTCTGGCTGCAGGAGGCCGATGTGTGATACTCCGCTTATAGAACAACGAGACGACGAGAAGCTCCTGAATTAAAGCTGCAGCCGCTGCCAACGAACACGTTCACCACGCAATGACTTGGCTCCTGATGCCCGGTCGGACCGCCAGCGGCCTCCAGTTGTCTTTGTTCAACGTTCATTATGTTGAATTAGTGGATTTCAAACATAGGAACTTGCGTTTTAAAATTCAACCGCTCCGGTTTTGCAAACGTTTTTTTTGTTGCTATAATAATCAATAATCAATGTGACATCATCATCGTTATCATCGTTATTGTCTTTGTTATGGTCGTCGTTATCATTGCTATCCGCGTTACCGTTATCATCGTCGTTGTTGTCATTGTTGTCATCGTCATTGTTATCATCGTTTATGTTATCATCGTTTATGTTGTTATCATCGTTATTGTTGTTGTTATCGTTGTTATCATCATCGTTGTTATCGTCGTTATCATCGTTATCGTCGTTGTTATCAATGTCGTTATCGTCGTTATTGCATCTCGTTGCACCAAGACTTGTACTTTGTGTAATGACAATAAAGTTGAATCTAATCTAATCTATCGTTGTTGTTAACGTTGTTGTTATCGTTGTTGTTATCGTTGTTGTTATAGTTGTTGTTATCGTTGTTGTTATCGTTGTTGTTATCATCGTCGTTGTTTAAATACAGAGAAACTGATCCAACATGTTTTTGACGGACAACTCTCAGGATTAAGCAGACAAACAAAATCCAGACCGAAGCCGACGCCCCGCCCCTCGCTCAGGCGTGGTGGTTCTTGTTTTTGGGGTTTCCTCCCAGGCGGTCAGCGAACGCCCGACGGCCCCGAGCGGCTGCCGGCTCCTCGTGGCCCGGATACAGCCGGCGTCAACATGGAGGGCTCGTATGAGAGGGGTGGGAGAAGGAGAAGGAAGAGGAGGTGTGCTTTCACGAGCCACGAACACGCCAAGCATCAAACGCGGCCTTCAATCCAAGGTCAAACTCTCTCTCCATCTTCCTCTTCCTCTTCCTCCCATAACCCCCAGCGTGTAAGCACACGCTCATTACGGTGAGTTATTGATGATGGCTTCAATAATTCATGGCCATGAGTCTCTGGGGAGGAGGGAGGGTGGGGGGGGGGGTCATTCATCACAACCTAGTTAAATCTGTGACCCAACTGTTGCCGGGGGCAACAACCACGACACAACCACAACGTACACTGGGAACATTAACGAGATCCAAATGAAAGATTAACACCTCCACAGCCCCCGACACTCCTTCCTTTAATCTGTTAGCTACAAGACAGCTGGGGGGGGGGGGCTTAATTAATTGTTGGCGGAGGATATTTACTTAAATCTGTCACGCACATCTGAAAAAACTCCTCTTTTTTCCTCTCGCAGGAGGACGACACACACACAGACTCACACTCACGCATACACACAAACTCTACCACACACACACTCATACGCTCATATACACACACACACGCACACACACTCACTCACTTATACACACACACACACACACACACACACACAGTGTGTTATTGATACATTGATAGACACAGAAGAAGAATAGTTCTCCATGAGGATTAAATATTTAACATTTTCCCTTTTACCACTAAATAAAACGTAACGTCTGAACCTTCTGGACCTCAAAGCTTCAGCGACTACAACACACCGTCAGCGCTGAACGACGACCTCGATGGCACGACGTCTTCTGTTCCCTGAAGGCAGCAGCGGGAGGTTCGGCCTCGTTGTCTCACTCAGACGGCGTTTCTTAATTCAAAGAACACGACTACAGACTTGTGTTCTTTTGGAGTCTGGTCTTGGGATCCAGACTCCGGAGGACGGGAGGACGGCAGGACGGCAGGACGGTCTTTGTGTGATGGGACCAGCAGCTGACTTGATGACGTCGCCACATCAGCTGTTCTTACTCCTGAGTTTACTCTAATTATTCACTGTAAATGATTTTTTACAGTTAAATAAACAAAACATCCTAAAATGACATTCCATGACTCAACAACAGTAGTATTTATAAAAAGTAATTTGTCAGTAGTTTATTTTTGCCTCCACTATTGTTTCCGGTTGCTGGTGAAATGCATTCTGGGATATATGCTGGCCAGAGTACGCACAAGTCTCCTGTGATGCATCCTCCGGAAAGTGGGAGGATCAAGTCACATCCGGGCCTTTTGACCGTGCTTTGAGAGAAGCGAACTTTGAATGTGAACATGTACCCGGGCTGAGACTGATGACGCTTCACGAGGACGCAAGTAGAGGAAAGGACGCACAAGTAGAGGAAAGGACGCACAAGTAGAGGAAAGGACGCACAAGTACGCTGATTGAGAAACGCCAAGTCTCCAGCTCAGACTCACCGGCTTCACAGTAAATCAGCGTTAAATATACCGTCTCTAAAAGGTGAATGGACTCACAGCCGTCCACACCACAGGGGTGAGATGCAGTGAAGCCAGGAGCTCCTTTCATGTTTATTTCTTATCATTTAACCATTTAAATAAAAAGACGTTCAACTCTGGTTTGACCTGGATGCAAAGGAAGACGGGGAAAGGTTTAATGTAGCCTCAGGTCGGTTCTGGTCCAATCCAACCAATCACATTCCCTTGAAAAGTAAGGTGCGCCCTAAATGTAGTTTTGCTGAATATTTCTTCAGATTAAAAAACGTGGTGCAATTCTGTATTACAATGCAATTCTATTACATCTACGTTCATTTTAATAATCCATTAATCTGTCTATTGTTTCTATGAATCACATAAAAAAAAAAAAATTGATTTCCAACGCTTTACTCGCTCGACTATATGTGGTTCATTCTTAGAGGGGGCGGGGCTTAAAGGGGCGGGGCCTATCTCTGTTTGCTCCGTGAAAACAGTTTTCCATTTCCTTCATCCACCATGAAGAACTAACCACTAGTTCTGCTTTATACTTGTTGAGGACATCCCACACACATACAATATACATTTAAATGAAACACCTGCTGATACAAACAGTCCAATAAGTCTTTCATATTTGATCTGAAACTCTAAACTCTGAATTAAATCCTATGTTTAGGTCGATATCTCTTGAGGACCGAAGAAAGCCAAATGAATGCGCCGGAATAACAATAAAACAGCGTGGCTCACCATGTCCGGGCGGTGGGGGTCGTGGGGGGGGGGGGGGGGTCTAGGTGAGGACCAGGGTCCCGGGACACCTCATGCAGTCGGACGTCTCGCTGTCGGTAGGAAAGAAAAAAAGAAAAACTTTAACCGTAAGAAAATAGTGGAGAGAGAGGGAGAGAGAGGGAGAAAGAGAGAGAGGGGGGAGCGTAAATGAACATATGAATATAACAGGTATGAATTTGTTTTCCAGAACATTTCCAGGCCTGGAAAAAACATTTGAACATTCCAGTACTTTTCCAGGTTTTTACAGAACCGTACCAACCCTCTTCTTGTGATGAGCTAATGAAGCCTTTTATGTAAACAGCAGACGTCCCAGTGCAGGTCCACAGTTGGACGTCTCAACGTTCAGACGCACGTTATTGAACTAAATCACGCCGTGTTCTCACTGTGAAATGAGTTTGAGGAAGCTGAGGAAGTGCACTTGTGTTTTAGGGGGCAGTGTTTGCCCCACTGACTGAACTCCAGGGGCATTTCAAAATAAATTGGGCACACTTTTTAAAACTTGGTGTCAATTAGTCCTCCGCGACCTTGACCCCGTGTTTCACTGACAGGAGCTCGGCCTCCGGTGGGTGGCTCCTCCCACAAACAGCAGGACTTCAAAGTGCTTAGGACTCGTCAATAATGGAGGACGCTGCTACGTGTGAGAGACCGGAGACTCACCACATGAATGCTAACTAGCTTCACACTGGCTGAGAGGAGAGTGTGTGTGTACATGTGTGTGTGTGTGTGTGTGTGTGTGTGTGTGTGTGTGTGTGTGTGTGTGATGATACATCACCTCTTCACATCTTCAGTTAAGGAGATGGGACTTAATTGACTGCGGAGGTGGAAGAGGAAGAGGAAGAGGAAGGTGACGCGGTGGCAGATTGAGGGTGACGTGTCATAAGCAACCTTCACACATGCACTGCAACTCTCTCTCTCTCTCTCTCTCTCTCTCTCTCTCTATATATATATATATATATATATATATATATATATATATATATATATATATATATATTAGAGGAGGAGTATAATAATGGCTGTGAGACTAAGTTTATGACAAAATAACAAATTGGGGACAATCATTCAAACTTAAAGCTGCATTCTCTCTCCTGACCACCAGGGGACGACTCCTCTGGTTGTATAGAAGCTAAAGTTTCTGTTATGAAAGAGTTTCCTGACGTGCTCCATGTGAATAATTCAAACACTCTCGGGCTCTTTAAAGCGTTTCTCTCTCTGTGAAGCGCTGCAGCAGAATAACAACGAGCTTCGTTGACACTTTGTTTTTTAACTTGACGTTCAGGTGGGACTAGAAAGTAAACAACAACAAGACAAACGGGAACAAAGGAACAATGAATGCAGAAGCAGCGGGGACACCAGGCGGCTGCACTCTAACCCCCCTCCCCCCACCTCCTTCCCCTGGGGGGGGGGGGGGAGGTGATTGAATGGAGGTGATTAGGAATACAGCTCTGACTCTTCTTCAGGGCGCTGACGGCGCTGCAGGAAGCAGCAGATGGCGAGCAAAAGACAACGCAGATTTTAAAAAAGAAGAAAAGAAAGTGAGTGAGAGGCAGGGAAGCCTCGCCCCCCCCCCCCACGCCCACCCCCCCTCCTGCTGTAAGTAAATATAGACTTTATTCACAACACTCAGAGTCGTGCTGACGTCTTTCACATGAATAAATAAAAAGACGAGACGGAGAACGGTGGAAACACTTTGAGTGCATCCTCTTTTCTCTCTCCTTTCTTCTCTCTCCTTCCACCTCTCTCCTCTCTCCTCTCCCCTCTCTTTTCTCTCACCTCCCTGTCTCATCTCTCCCTCTCCTCTCTTCACCCCACCTCTCTCCTCCCTCATCTCTCCTCTTTCCTCCTTCCTCCTTCCGCCCTCCTCTCTCTTTTCTCCCCTCTCCTCCTCCCCCTCCCCCTCTACGGGAGAGGAAACCCCGTCGGAGCTTCTCATTTGTATTTGAACAAACAGCGATTAAAATCGTTGAGCTCAGTCACAGACGAGCGATTCGTTTAAGCCGGATTATGTTCATCACAGTTCAGCGACGCGTTACAGATGTTCAGCCTCACAGCTGGGCATCAACAACCGCTCCATGAGCTCTTTAGATTAGGGAGGTCAGAAAGCCAAACGGACAGGGTCACTGTGACCTGGTGTCGGTAACTCAGGAACGCCTCGATGGGACCTCAAGGTCAGTGTGATGATATATCCACATGATACAGCACAATAAAGTATATTTAAATGAATATAGCACATTTTAGACTTCTATACAACCAGAGGAGTCGACCCCTGGTGGTCAGGAGAGAGAATGCAGCTTTAACACATGAAGCATAGACTTCTATACAACCAGAGGAGTCGCCCCCTGGTGGTCAGGAGAGAGAATGCAGCTTTAACACATGAAGCGTAGACTTCTATACAACCAGAGGAGTCATGGAGAGATTTCCAGTAGTGTGGGGGAGATTTATACTAAAATATGAATGATACTTTCAGAGAAACCAACAGAAAGAAAAAAGCCACAAGAGTACTGGCTGGTTAACAGCTCACTGGGATCACAGGTCAGACTGCTGCATCACAAATGGCTTCTCTGTGCAGCTCCATCCCGTCCTCAGGTACTCCCCCATCCTTCCCCCTCCCCCCTCCTAATGCCTCTCACGTCCCCCAGCCTCCACTTTCAGGAAGGTGAGATGAACCGTTATTGGGGAGGGGAGGGGGGGGCTTTTTATGAGCCGGCTTTTATGTTCACACACACGTCTTCAAATAATAACCCGCAGTGCAATCCCGAGAGCTCGCACCGGGCGGCATTGGGAAGTCAAATGGAAAAATCAAAACAGGCCTTGTAGAAGCTGTTGGGACATTTGATCGGACAAAAAAACAACAAAGGTGATGCAGACTTTGTGGTAATGATCAGAATTCAAGGCCGCTCACGTTCCTCCAGCGTGATGCTCCCCGACCGGCTCGGAACAAATTGGTTTAAAAAAAATATCAAATCCAAACAAAGACGTTCTGCTAGAACGTCCTCGTTACCTGAAGGTCGCTCGGCTTCTCTCTGCCTGAAATGGAGACGCACCGGCTCCACTGACGCTGTGTGTGAGCGGATGTGTGTGTGTGAGTGAGTGTGTGTTAGTCTGAGTGCGTGTGTATGTGCGTGAGCGCGTGTGTGCGCATGTGTGTGTGTGAGCATATGTGTGAGTGTGTATGAGAGTGTGTTAGGGAACGAGCGTGTGTGTGATTGAGTATGTGTGATTGAGTGTGTGTGCGTGTGTGTGCGGGCGTGTGTGTGTGTGAGTGTATGTGTGTGGGTCTGAGTTAGTGTGTGTGTGAGTGAGCGTGTGTGATCGAGTGTGTGTGTGAGTGAGCAAATGTGTGAGTGAGCGTGTGTGTGTGTGTGTGTGAGCGTATGTGTGAGTGAGCGTTTGTGTGACTGTGTGTGTGTCTAAGTGTGTGTATGTGTGAGTGAGCATGTGTGTGACTGTGTGTGTGTGTCTGAGTGTGTGTATGTGTGAGTGAGCGTGCGTGTGCGAGTGTGTGTGTGTGTGTTACTGTTTGTGTGTGTGAGTGTGTGTAAGTGTGAACCTGAGTGATACGGTGGTTGATACGGTGGTTGAGGTCTTATCTGTGATCACAGTCTGTGTGTGTGTGTGTGTGTGTGTGTGTGTGTGTGTGTGTGATCCCAGGGAATTAGGATTCATGATGTGTGTGTCTCATTTCTGCAGAAACAGAATATTATTATTAGTGTTCAGATGAGTCACGTGGAAAAATAAAATATGATAAAAAACACTTCTGTAATCCTCCGATTACATTACATTACATTACATTTCATTTAGCAGACGCTTTTATCCAAAGCGACTTACAATATGTGCATTCAGCCAAGAGTACAAACTAAGAACAACAAGAATACAGAAAGTAACATTTCCTCATCATAGTCGAACTACAAAAGTACCATAATAAGAGCTATTCAAGTGCTACCAAAGTGCAAGTCTGTGATTAATCCAGATATAGTCGGAAAAGGTGCGTTTTCAGTTTCCGGCGGAAGATGTAGCGACTTTCTGCTGTCCTGATGTCAGTGGGGAGCTGGTTCCACCACTGAGGAGCAGGACAGCAACCAGTCTGGATTTAGAGGGATTAGCTCGAGGTGACGGAGTCACAAGTCGGTTGGCTGTTGCCGAGCGGAGCGAACGTGCCGGGGTGTACGGTGTGACCACATCCCGGATGTAGACGGGGCCCGATCCGTTCAGAGCACGGTACGCCAGAACCAATGTTTTGAAGCGGATGCTGCTCCACCGGTAGCCAGTGAAGAGAGCGGAGGAGCGGAGTGGTGTGGGTGAATTTCGGGAGGCTGAAGACCAGTCGAGCTGCTGCATTCTGGATGAGCTGCAGAGGCCGGATGGCCTTAGCAGGTTGACCAGCCAGAAGGGAGTTGCAGTAGTCGAGGCGCGAAATGACCAGAGCCTGGACCAGAACCTGCGCCGCCTTCTGGGTAAGAAGAGGCCGTATTCTCCACTTGTTGTGCAGCTTGTACCTACAGGAACGCGCTGTCGCAGTGAATAAGCTTGCCCTGAACATTTCAAAAACTAAATGTATTGTGTTTGGCTCGAGGAATACTCTTCACGGTGACACACAGCTTCACCTGTCCATGTCCGGTTCGGCGATAGAACAGGTCCAGAAGGTCAAACTACTGGACCTCGTGCTGGATGAACAGTTGTCGTGGTCTGAGCACATCAATGGCATAGTCACTAAGATGGGAAGGGGTATAGCTATGACCAGAAAGTGCTTTCATTATTTAACACTCCCTATTGTTTGTCAGGTTTTACACTCCCTGGTCTTTTGTCACCTGATGTACTGTCCCTTCATATGGGCAGTGGCAGCCAAGAAGGACATTCACAAATTACAAACGGTTCAAAACAGAGCTGCCAGATTAGCACTTCAGTGTTCGTTTAGAACTAATACTGCATATGCACTCTCGCCTGTCATGGTTTTCAGTTGAAACTAAACTTCACTTCTGTCTTCTCGCGTTTTTCAGGAAAGTAATATTTAATCAGACGCCGGTATATTTTTTCAATCAGTTACAATACACATTTAACAGACACAACCATAACACCAGGAATGCTAGTTTAGGCCAATTGATACCACCAACCCCAAGAACTAACCTCCTCAAACATACTGTTATCTATCGTGCTATTACCGCTTGGAACTCACTGCCTCCTTGTTTAACTCACATAAGCAATAATTTTTCATTCAAAAAACAATTAAAGGCGCATCTAAGAACATTTACCACTTGACGGATTCGATTGCTTTTTAGTCATCTAATTTTTCTTTTTCTTTGTATGAATTAAGTCGAATTGCATGAAATATATCTGATCCTTCGACTGTACTGTGCATCTGACTGCACTATTCTTCACTTTGTTGTACTATTTTTAACTGTTTGTTTCACGATATGTTTTGTATGTTTTTGTATGTATTGTATTTTGTCCTTTCTGTGGACCCCAGGAAGATTAGCGGTCGCTAAGGCGTCAGCTAATGGGAATCCAATAAATAAACTAAACTAAACTAAGGACTAGGATCCAGGTTTTTTTTTTTTTATGCCCCTGATAACCCGATTAGAGGGGCACGAAATGCCCCCATAATTATGATAATTTAATATCATTTTATTTTTGTTATTTGTCGTGTGTCCTATCTTTGTTGTCTGTACTCGGTAGATTCTCATTGAGAATAACAAAAAAGAAAAATAAATAAGTTGATAATTGTTAATAGTTGTTAAAAATAGGGGCGGCGCAGCTGGTAGCAGGAATTCACGACCCAGACCTCGAAGGTCCATCAGCAGATGGGATCTATGCCGTCTCATAGGGTCCGATGACCCCATGAGACGTGAAGTCAAAAGGACTCGGGGAGAAAGCAGAGTTACTCATGTGTGATGGAGAGATGAAGATTCATCCATAGGAGAAAGAAAAGAGGAGAGGTGCTCAGTGCATCCTAAACATCCCCAGCAGCTATAAGCCTATAGCAGCATATCAAGGGGCTGGACCAGGTGAACCTGATTCAGCCCTGACTATAAGCTCTGTCAAAGAGGAAAGTCTTCAGTCTACTCTTGAATGTGGTGACTGTGTCTGCCTCCCGGACTGAAGGTGGAAGCTGGTTCCATAAAAGAGGAGCTTGATCACTAAAGGCTCTGGCTCCCTTCAGACAAACATCGCTACGATTAGTTTGGATGACAAACATTGTCCAGGGTTTTTCCTGCATAGAGAAAATTTGGGTGCGCGCCTAAGACTTTTTGCCGAGCGCCTATGACAAATCCCGAGCGCCTAAGGCAAAAATAAAAAATAAAAAAAGGCAGCTCTGAAAAAATACAATAAAAGAAGAAAACAAGGTGCGCGAATAGACAGAGCGACCAGCTGTTGTTACGGCGATGCCAGCGCCGACACAGGAGCTCAACCGTGCCCCCCCCCCCCCCCCCCCCTCAGCAACTTTTTTTCGGAGCACCTAAGACCCATTTTGACCCAGGAAAAACCCTGTTGTCTGGTGAGTTTTCCCATTTTCATGACATGTATTAGTCTTTCAAATCTCTGGATGTATTGAACTCACTATGGACAAAGAGCTGCCAACCACAGAGCAGATCTCATCGTCTTGCAGGGAGAGGAGCGCTGCCTCAAGCAGCTCATTTATCAGCTCATTCCAAATTAAAACAGATATTCCAATACAACACGTTGCCTATTAACAGTTTCTGGAAGGAAAAAGGAAGACTGTTTAAATCTGTAGCCCAACCAACTAATACCAAGATCGATATTTGTATTTAAAAAATCCTTCTCGTACACACTTAACATTCTCAAACTCTAATAAATCCCTTTTTGTTGTTATGAAGATCCGTGACCACGAGTTGTATACTGGGAGGGATGTTAGACCCTGTGAACACATATTTATCATTTATGAGCTTCAATCTCTTCTTCATAATCGCATATTCACCGTCTGCACAGCGTTCATAATGGCTGGTGTGTTACCTTGTCCGTTGCATTGATTAGCTCTTAATTATTCTACCACAATACTAGATTGAACTATTTCTTTATTTATTTTTATCCAATCTGTAAATAATTGAGAAAACATGTTGCTGAGCAATGAAAAAATTATAAATGATGTCAATAGAAGAACAATCGCTAACACAGTACCTAAACTTATCAAGTCTGTGGACGTTGTCATGGTGACGTCACCCGTCAGTTTGAAACCTCGAGTTGGGCAATTTTTCCTGTCACCATCTTGGATTACGGCTGTCTATACTTTTTTTTCTTCTCCGCAACTAATGAACATAAGTGACCATATTTGGACTGAGGAGGAGTGACACAGAGACGCTGTTCAGAGACCTGTCAATCACCTGGTAGCCCCGCCCCTAAAGCACACCCTGCTTTATGGTCCGTGTGACTCTACATGACATCATGTACAAAACAATGACATCATGCTATATAGAAGAAGACCTGAAACTAGAGACTGAGACATAAACTCATGTTTAAAATGTTTAGTGAGGGAATACAACAAGAGAAGTGTATATTTTCATATCGCAACATATTTGCAGACAACAAACAATTTTTCATATTACATTTTTCAATATGCACATCCACAAGTGGACTGACTTACTCAACCGACACTTAGACTTTGGTAACAAACGTTCTCCTTTAATACTGTACTTATAAGAGCAGGGGGTGCACAGTCAGCACACAGCAAGTAAAGAAGATTTGACCTGAGCTGCTGAAAGGACGAATAAACGTTCATTTATTATTAACGCGGAGCATTAGGAGAGTAGAAAATGCTTTGTCTGTTGCTCCTACCGACTCTTTAAGCGCCGCTCGTCCATCTTTTTATATGACGAATCCATCATGTGAAATGTGCAACGTGGAGAGAGGTTTGCTCGTAACGACTTACGTCACTGACTCTGACTTTTGAGCATCTCGGCATTTGTACGCTCAATGTTTCGGTTGAGTCTCACTCTCAGTCAGGGGAGAGAATGCAGCTTTAACACACGAAGCATAGCCTTCTTTACAACCAGAGGAGTCGCCCCCTGGTGACCAGGAGAGAGAATGCAGCTTGAAGCATAGCCTTCTAGACGTTGTTTCTCTCTTGTCAGTGCAGCGTCTGTTGATTCTTTCAGGAAACAGATGTTTCTGTTTTTTTAGAGAACTCATAAAAGACAGGAAAAGCTGAAATAGACACAAAGGTGTTCCCTGTTCCCCGCTGATGGGGGTCCACAAGAGGCTTTTGGGCACCAGCACTGGCAGATTCCACTAACTCAGACATCCAGAGTGCTGTAGGCTTTCTGTGTTTCAGATCAAAGGGGAGGAGGGCCGTCCCTCGGGAGGATGAGCAGGTATTCATTCCAACGGGGCAGAGACACAGAGACGCCCGACGCAGATCCGATTGCTCGTCATCGAGGCTCCGAAACCCGGCTCGCGAGCCGAGGCCTCCGAGCTCGGCGGGTGGAGGTGAAACGAGAGGAGACGGAGCTGACGGCTGCAGAACCGTCTCCACTCGGGTTTCACCCGTTCACCTCAGCGGACGCGCTCAGGGTGAGGAGGAGATGAGCTGATGAGGCTATTGCTGGATATTAATACCAATCCAAAATTAATACTGCATGTTGTGCAGTTGTTTCCTCAACTAGCAATGATGTTGGTAGTTTTCCTGCGTGAAACAACACGTTATTTTATTCATTACGTAACTAATCAGGTTACGGCACTCTGCTGGTCACTTCAACCCAACCACCATCTTACTACTACTACTACTACAACCATGCACTCTCCTCCTGTCTTGACCTCATCGCCCCCTAAAAAACCAAGCTCGTCTCCTTCACCCATTCCGCCCCCTGGTACACTGACCATCTCCGCCAACTTAAAAAGCAGGGCCGTCGACTCGAACGACTTTAAAAAAAAACTGGACTCACTGTTCACCTGGATGCCTTCAAACTCCACCTACAACAATACAATGATGCCCTCAACGCCGCTCGCTCCTCTCACTACTCTTCTATCATCCAATCCGGCTCCAACAACCCCAAATTGCTGTTCTCCACCATCAACAAACTCCTCAAACCCATAGACACCATCACCACTTCCTTCACCACCAGCAAATGCAACTCATTTCTATCGTTCTTCAATAACAAAATTACCCAAATACACAACCAGCTAGCTGCCTCCTCCTCCTCCTCCTCCTCCTCCACTACCTCTCCCCCCACCCCTCACCATGACCCTCCCCCACCTCCAATCCACTCACTCTCTTCCTTCAGTCCAATCAGTGATACTGACCTCTCCAGCATTGTCTCCAGCATGAAGACCACCACCTGCGCCCTCGACCCCATCCCCTCTTCCTTAGTCAAGGCCTGCCTCCCTTCACTCTCCCTTCTCATCACAAACATCATCAACTCCTCACTCTCCTCTGGTCTTATACCCCCCCCACTTAAGCTCGCTGCTGTCTCCCCCGTGCTGAAAAAACCTGGTCTTGACCCCAACATCCCTAACAACTTCCGTCCAATCTCCAACCTCCCATTCCTTTCCAAAATCCTTGAAAGACACGTTGCATCTCAATTAAAATCCCACCTCAATCTCCATAATCTCTTCGAACCTTTCCAATCCGGCTTCCGCTCCCTTCACAGCACTGAAACCGCCCTACTGAAAATCACTAACGATATACTTCTCTCTGATGACTCCGGCTTCCTCACCATCCTCATCCTCCTTGACCTCAGTGCTGCCTTTGACACCATCAACCATTCCATCCTCCTCTCTCGTCTCCATCGCGACGTTGGCATAACTGGCCCCGCTCTCTCCTGGTTCACCTCATATCTCTCAGACCGACATCAATTCATTGCCATTAACAACTGTAAATCCTCCACCTCCCCTGTCTTTCACGGTGTCCCTCAAGGGTCTGTGCTCGGTCCCCTCCTCTTCATCACCTATATCCTTCCCCTTGGCCAAATCATCCGTCGCCATGGTCTCAATTTCCACTGTTACGCCGACGACACCCAACTCTACCTCTCATCCAAGACCATCACCTCAGTCACCCACTCCACTCTCACCGCCTGTCTAACCGAAATAAAATCATGGATGCAACTGAACTTTCTCAAACTCAACTGCAATAAATCTGAAATACTCATCATCGGCCCTGACTCCCTCACCCGCTCCGCCCAAACCATCACTCTCAATATCGATGGCTCCATCGTCACCCCCTCCACCCAGGTCCGCAACCTTGGCATCATCCTTGACCCCACCCTCTCTTTTCTCCCCCATGCCAACCACGTCACCAAAACAGCCTTCTTTCATCTCCGTAACATTGCACGCCTCCGGCCCTCCCTGTCCCCTGCCACCACTGAAATCCTCATCCACGCCCTCATTACATCCAGACTAGACTACTGCAACAGCATCCTCTATGGCTCCCCCAAGAAAATGATCAACACACTTCAATATGTCCCACCCTACCTTTATTTAAACAAGCCCTCAAATCACATCTTTTCCAACTTGCTTTCGCCTGCTAACCCCTGCCCCCGATACGACTCACACAGCTTCCCCGTTGTTTTCCTCTATATATTTATTTTTCTGTTTGTTTGTTCGTCTTGCCTGCTTTCTTCTTGTTTGTTCTGTTCGTCTCTTGTTCCCTGTAAGCGTCTTTGAGTACTGAGAAAAGCGCTATACAAATCGAAATTATTATTATTATTATTATTATTATTATTATCTTTGTTATAGCTAAGTATTTCTCCATCTTTGTTAAACCTTAGTATTGTTCTATCTTTGTTCAACCTAACTACTCATTTAGCCATCCTTTCCTCAACCTAACTAAGTATTTTTATATAAGTTTTATATAAGTATTTCTCCATCTTTGCCACAATCTGGCCCACATAACAAAGACGAATTAAAAACCTATTTCATCAATATAGAGTTATAGCAATTAAGCTGATGTAATCCTATATCTAAATCTGATAAGACGATCAATATTGAAGAGCAAGGCCAACCAGTCCTGAGCCTGATAGATGGAGATCATATGATGGGGATGACATTAAGTTGTAATTGTCCTCCTGTCACTTGTTTCCACCTCTCACAGCTGGCGAACACCGTGACTTGAAATACATTATTGATTATCATAAAACCGGTTCAATCATTTCCTGTCAAAATAGACATTGACTGCAATGAATTGAACCGTTATATCTCCCGTTAGAATCAACCAGCAATGCCATCATATTTTAAGGTGATTTATTCTTGAACTCATTAGAAATGACCCCCGACACGTCAAATCAATACATCAAAGCATCAAAGACAAGCAACGTCCAGCTTCCAATAAATAATCATTTATCATCTTTCAATGGGACCACATGGGGATGAGCTCATATCGAGATATCGTAACACACAATGTTAACTGAAGCTGTTTAAATTGATAACAACAACAATACACTCATTTAAATGTCTACGGCAGTAAACATCTAAACATCTTAATTAAATGAGTAAAATTAAACCATTTAATTCAAACAAAGCCATGCAGTTATTTCATCAAGACTAGATTTTGTATAATACATATTTTTTTGACAAAAAAACTTGCTATATCTTGTGATATTTATTATTATTGAGATATGAAATGACTGACACATTGCCTGACTCCTCTGGTTGTATAGAAGTCTATGCTTTATGTGTTAAATCTGCATTCTCTATCCTGACCACCAGGGGGCGACTCCTCTGGTTGTATAGAAGTCTCTACCATAGACATATACTATCACTATGTCACTCCTTAGTCCAGATGTGGTCACTTCCTGTGAATAGATCAGTATGTCAACAAAACTATCCGTCCCTTGTGGACCGAATTCAATTTACAAGTTGCCCTTTTGATTTGTCACACTAATTATGTTTAGTATATTCTTGTCTCAATCATTTCAATGGAAATTTGTATTCAGAAAAAGTACCTTTAATATTTCTTCTCACATATGCTTGAACGGTTGCTCTAAAAACACAAATAAACTGCATTGATGTGTCTAAATATGAAGTTATTATATGGTATGAACTATGAATGTGATGAATTCAATCAGTGGGAGGGTCTTATATGTGTGCTGCTTCAAAATGAACACGCAGCAGGTGCAATTAAAAAGAAAGACAATTAACTTAATAAAGGTTGTTTTTTGGGGGGAGTTTTCCAACCGTGATGTGAGGGTCAAAGGTCAGAGGATGTCATAGGTGTACTGATTGGAAAGCCCTTTTTGTAATTTGTGTTTTGGGGCTGTACAAAATTCATACCATTCAGGACGGAGGGCGAGCTGCGCGTGGGACGACCGTTGACCAACGGTCAGCGACTAACGGTCGGCCGTTAGAGACCAACGGCCGGCCGTTAGAGACCAACGGCCGGTCGTTAGGGGAGTGAGGGCTTCAGTACTTCATCCAGGCAGTGACCGGAGGATGAAAGTTACGGAGCCGCGCCAGGATGCAGCAACACGGCAGCAGCACGTCCTTGCATCTCCCCTACTCCTCCTTCTCCGCCTTCTCCTCCTCTCCCTCTCTCCCTCTCTCCCTCTCTCTCTCTCTCTCTCTCTCTCTCTCTCTCTCTCTCTCTCTCTCT
Organism: Liparis tanakae; assembly: GCA_036178185.1. Classification (NCBI taxonomy): domain Eukaryota; kingdom Metazoa; phylum Chordata; class Actinopteri; order Perciformes; family Liparidae; genus Liparis; species Liparis tanakae. The sequence continues at coordinate 12,640,612 of CM070094.1, read as the reverse complement.
CTCTCTCTCTCTCTCTCTCTCTCTCTCTCTCTCTCTCTCTCTCTCTCTCTCTCTCTCTCTCTCTCTCTCTCTCTCTCTCTCTCTCTCTCTCTCTCTCTCTCTCTCTCTCTCTCTCTCTCTCTCTCTCTCTCTCTCTTCCTTCCGCACCGACAAACTGTCACCAAAGCGGACACTTACCTTCACCTTGGCAGCCCTCTGACCACCGGGAGGAGTAGGAGGAGAAAAGGAGCTCCGAAAGCCTCCAGAAAAAGAAGAAATAAAATGTAGACTTTACGGGTTGTTCCTGTTCTTGTGTCCGTAGATAAAGTCCAGTTGCGGCGTCAGTTTGTATTCCGCACTCACGGCAACGTGGAGTGAAGCCGACGGCGGACGCGGCAACAACAACGGCAGCGAACCGTCTCTCCGGCAGCCTGCTATCAGCGCGCGGCGGGAGGGAGGGAGGTGGGGAGCGGAGGTTGCGGCTGCGCATGCGCGCACCAACCGCTACTGCGAAAACAAAGATCGTCTCTCATGACAAAACGAGACAAGCTTTACACATACCTATACCTATACATATATATGTATATTTACACGAATATATACACATTTATATATATATATATATCGATTTAATTTCATTTAGTTATTTAACGGATTGGTTGCCATTTTTAAGTAAAGTAAATTAGTAACAAAGTATCCACTAAATAAATAAACAAAATAAAAAATAAAAAAGGCTACAACTGATCAGGGCTGTTCATTTATGAATTAATTGTTTTTTCTGTCAATAATATGACGATGGTGGTGAAAATGGTGGAAAGAAAAAGCTCAAAAGATTCCAAGTTAATAAACGGACTTATTCCATAGCTCAAAGCTCAAAGTTTAACATAACACAAATATTCACATTTGAGAAGCCCGAGAAAATGACTCTTTAAATTAAAAAAAATTATAATAGTGAGATTGATCAATTAATTATTAAAAGATGAATTTCGTCACTGAACAACTAATTGATTTCTCTCTAAATAATAAAGTACTTATTCCACAGATATAAGCCCACATGCCTCATTATTTTTGCTGACATTTAGTAAACAAACACCAAAGTAGTTGTTTTCCTCGTATGTTGAGGTTTGAATTGGGTCTACGTGGCTTTTTCACACAGAAAGTTATCGAGCGGTTTAAGGATTTTTTGGGTTTTCCTGCACAACAAACACAAAACTGTGGACGCGGAGTTCCCTGCAGACGTGGCAGAGGGAGTGCAGGTATTATGGTTTTATGGCGCTGAGCTGTAAATAAAACAACAACTATACCTTCTGTCAGAATGCCGGTAAAAACAGTTTAATGTAAAAGAAAACATAACTAATAGATATTACTATGAAACCTCCGCACTTCATTGCTCACATTAAGATGATTATATGTTGCGTTGCAAATGTTTATTAAAGTGAAAGGTTTTTACTAAAGGAATTTATCATTTATGTTTCATTCTAACCACGTTTTATTAATAAATCTGTACAAACGAGTCTCTGAATGCTGTGTGAACTAACCCCTCTGCAGAAAGCTTCATAATATCTATATGTATTAATAAATGTGAATAAATGAGTCTCTGAATGCTTTTTGAACTAACCCCTCTGCATAAATCTTCATAATATATAGTTTGTATTATTAAATGTGTATAAATGAGTCTCTGAATGCTGTGATAATAATTGAAAGAACCGATTAAACAGGAGCACTTGTCCTAGATTATTTATTTAAAGTAACTCCACTCTGGTGCAGTAGTCTGTGGAAGCGTTCCCCGTGAAGCTCGTCTGCATACCAGAAAAGAACAAGGGGAGCTGTGAAAGATCGCAGCCGAGGTGTGAAGATTGTTCAAAGTTTCGTCTGCTGCAGAGATTAAAGTAGAATAAATGTAGTTTAAGTGCTAGATTAAAAATGTTTCTTCAATAAAAATACAAAGATGTTATCATTCTTAAATGTAACTTCAACACATGAATGCATCAATTAGTATAATACAATAAAACATTATTATGCATGATAAGTACTTTTGGTTCTTTGAAGTTACTGCGAGGAAAATTCATGTTGTGTTGATTCTGGCTAAATAATGTGTGTCTCTAAATATATATAACAACTGTCTTGATTGGTGTTTTTGATTACATGAACCAGCAGCAGAGGGACACCTCTCAGATGCAAGACGTTCAGGTAAAAGGAGAGAAAGCCTGCTGGTGAGTCACTGCCACGTGCACCTGTCTGACGTCACACATTAACCAAAGAGCTTCATTTAGCTGCCACTCAAACGTCAGAGAGTGTTGATTAATTAACGTAAGTGATCATTTAGACTCCTGCCATGTCAGCCCATGTCACTTCTGCTGTGTCACTCCGCCTCATTCCTGTTGTACCTCCGTCCCTTTTCTAACTTTAAGGAAACGAAACAAACGTTTTTTTTCTCACATTTAAAAGCACACACACAAACACACTTTTTTATTTTGTGGTTTTCACACTTCCTCTCTGGCGTGGTGTCAGACTTCTCCTGAGGAGATGTGGAACAACAAATTGTGGCTTTAAAATATCCCTTGTTAAGCCCCACCCACCTTCATTTGGATCGGGTCACAAGTTACATATTGTGTAATCCAGTGGTTCCCAAACTTTTTCTGTCAAGACCCCCTTTGATGATATAGGAACATTGGACGACACCCCCCCCCCCCCCCCGCAACCCGCAACCCGCAACCCGACCCCAAATTGTTCTTGTTTTTTAATGAATTGCATTATAATGCATGAACTGTATAAACTATTTTTATTTCTTTCTAAAATAAGTACATATCACTTCTTCACAGTTTATTCTTCAGTTTAATTAACTGGGAAAAAATAGCAATAATAAAATATATATAAAATAAAAAATATATAAAATAATTTGTAAATACAATTACCCCCCACTTTGGGAACCACTGCATTAAAGCAAAATGGGAAAAGGAATCTGGGATAGATATTTCTGAGGAAGAATGGACATTAATATGGGGGTACCAATGGAAACGTACCAGTTCAATGAGCTGGCGAGAGTTTAACTGGAAAAATTACACAAGATATTTCATTACACCATCTCAGACATCTCACTATAGCGATACCACTCATGAATGCTGGAGAAAATGTGGACACCAAAGCGCAATTATCACATCTTCTGGGACTGTCCCATCATTAAACACTTCTGGAAGGCGGTACACAATACTTAACAGGACATCTTTCGCGAGGACATCCCTTTGGACTTTAAGATTCTGTACCTTGGAAATTTACCTCAGAGTTGGCCGAAAGGGGACAGACTCTTGATTAATGCATTGCTGGTGGCCAGCAAAAAGTCTGTTACTAGAAAATGGTTACTACCAGAGTGTCCTACAATTACATCTTGGAGAGACATCGTAACGGATATCTACAGAATGGAGCAGATCACAGCTCATGTCAATCAAAGAACAGAAACATTTCTTAAACACTGGCAAAAGTGGTGCAACTATGTCACAGAAATAGAGACTGTATTTCTTTACTCTATGGAAAATGATTTCTCCCTACTTTATTTATTATTATTATTAGTTTTATTACTATGGTATTGTTTCTTTATTTGCATATGTGTTTTTTTTCTTCTTTTTTTCTTCTCTTTTTTTGGCCTGTACTTCTCTATGTACAAAGAATCTGAAAAATTGAAATATGTGTATGTGAGATTTTGAACACTAATAGAAAAAAAGCTGCTCAGCCATTGGTCCACTGAAAGCTGCTCAGCCATTGGTCCACTGGAAGCTGCTCAGCCATTGGTCCACTTAAAGCTGCTCAGCCATTGGTTCATTGAAAGCTGCTCAGCCATTGGTCCACTGAAAGCTGCTCTGTCATTGGTTCATTGAAAGCTGCTCAGCCATTGGTCCACTGAAAGCTGCTCAGCCATTGGTCCACTAAAAGCTGCTCAGCCATTGGTTCATTGAAAGCTGCTCAGCCATTGGTCCACTGAAAGCTGCTCAGCCATTGGTCCACTAAATGCTGCTCAGCCATTGGTCCACTGAAAGAAAAAAATAGCAATAATAACATATATATAAAATAAAAAATATATAAAATAATTTGTAAATACAAATTTAACTTAATTTCAAACAAAGTGCAAACAATAATATACTGTATTTCCTCACATTGAACAGCAGGTTTTCTCAAACAATAAAATAACACAATTATGAACAAGGTGTGCAGGTCTACATGGACCATATTATGTTGTGATCATATTCCTATGTATATTCCTATTCATATCAATCAGTGACTGGTGTGGGCTTGCTTTGCTTTACAGATTTTATCAAAGCGCGGTTGCTGGTTGGAGATAGCTACTCTCAGTTCATTTAGACCAGTCACAAATCTGTCCATCTTTGTACATACTTCCTTCCCTTATCTTTATCTTTCTCTGTCGCTGCGTATCTTTCTCGCTCTGTGTCGCTGTGTGTCTCTCTCTCGTTCGCGCTCCCTCACTCTCTATCTCCCTCGCACTCTCTCGCTCGGACGCGCGCGCGCTCGCTCTCTCGCTCGTTCTCGCTCGCTCTCGCTCTCGCTGGTTTTGCCACGTCGGTCTGTGACATGAGCCGCTCTGGTGGCGTGGTTGGAACACAGTGCATGTCACGTTGGTTATTCTATATTGTTTTACCGGTGTATGTGTGCGTTTGTGTGTGTGGGTTGGTGATGAAGCCGCGACCCCCCTGTAGTACCACCGCGCCCCCCACTTTGGGAACCACTGGTGTAATCTATGCTTCATGTGTTAAAGCTGCATTCTCAGTCCTGACCACCAGGGGGGGACTCCTCTGGTTGTATAGAAGTCTATGCTTCGTGTTTTAAAGCTGCATTCTCTCTCCTGACCAGCAGGGGGTACCGTGTGCAAAAGAAATGCTCTGAATAAACTTTCTGTTTGAAATGTTTTCATTTCTTTTGGAAACAAGTCAAGTAAAAATAATGTATTATTTACTGATGAATAGCAAACATTAAATTATTCTACAATTCCTTGATTAATGTTGTTTTGCTGCTAAATCTGACAGGATCATTTCTCAGGCATAATTTCGATGCACAGAAGGAAGTCGGTTTTGCTAAATCAGCAGGTGATAAATAACCGTGACTACTAAGTTATGCCCCGAACTCCATTTGACCAAAACAAACTGCGCTGGGTATAATTAATTAATTACGTGAGGTTTGATATAAACAACAAAGATGGGGTATAACAGGCAGTAAGATGGCTGCCCCTCCACCGAGGCTTTCTGTTCCCAGTAAATAGCCTCAAAGGCTCATCAATGTTTCAGAGCCCGTCATAACAACAAAAAAGAGAAAGAAAGAGAAAGGAGGCTGGCGGCTTTAACGCTGATGTTTCTGTGTCGTTTTTTTTTCTTCCCGTTACTGCTCGCCATTCATTTTGCTTCTGTAGGTTTCAGGGCGCCACGGGGCGGCTGGCGTTTGATTCCGCCTTCAAAAGAGAAAACCAAACCTGGAATAAAATAAGAGAACAAAAAGAAGAAGGACGGCAACAAAAATGTACAAGGTGTAAACGACACGCAAACCGAAGCGTTGGATGGGATCTGATCCACACATCTTTTCAATCGGAACCACCTGAGCCAAAGCGTAGACGACGTGCGTTGAATTAATGTTGCAGCGATCCGACATTTATTCACTTCAACGGAGTAAAGAAGAAGAAGAAGAAGAAGAAGAAGAAGAAGAAGAAGAAGAAGAAGAAGAAGAAGAAGAAGAAGACGGAGGAGGAGACGGAGGAGGAGGAGGAGGAGGAGGAGGAGGAGGAGGAGGAGGAGGAGGAGGAGGAGGAGGAGGAGGAGGAAAAAATGACATAAATTGGGCTGTTTGCAGCTCGGTGGGCCAGATGGCGTCCGTGAGTCGGAGGGACACGTTTTAATTTGATCCACCAGATGTCCTCATGTTCTGTGTTTATTTGTGGTAAAGAAGACGTGACGACATCTCGTCAGACACGTCGTGTTCCTTCACAGATGGTTCAGATGAGGAAGAAAAGAAACTCTGGCAGCCAAGACCAGGTTTTCAGGAGCCTCTCCGGAAACCACATATGAACCAGAGACCTGAGACTTGAGGTCTCAGGTCTCTGGCCTGAAATCTCTGTCTCTCTCTCTCTCTCTCTCTCTCTCTCTCTCTAACTCTCTCTCTCGCTCTCTCTCCCTCGTTTATCAGGACTTCTGCTGCCACCTAGTGGACAAAACCCTAAAAATCAAATCTTTTTTTAAAGGGGACATATTATGAAAATTCCACTTTTTTAGTGTTTCTATAGTTAATTTGGGTATCTGGCATGTCTCCCAACACACAAACTCTGAAAAAACAACTCACACGGCTTGTTGTGATTCCTCTATGTCAGAAACGATATGCTTGAGTGTGTCGAATGGGATCACGATCTGTTTCTACGTAGATTCCTAACCATGCCCATGTAGGGAGTCTGGCTACGCTCTAGTTTGTGAAAACCCTTGTGAAAAGACCCTCCGGTCACCCTGACTTATGGCGCCAGACGTTAGGGTGGTCAGGGTGACCAGACGTTAGGGTGGTCAGGTGACCAGACGTCCTCTTTTCCCGGACATTTCCTGGTTTTGAGACCTAAACAATGCGTCCGGCAGGGATTCCAAAAACGTCCAGGATTTTGCTTCGTCGGATATTTGCGGTTCTCTGGGTTTTCACAAACTAGTATTTACCCCTTACACGTTTTGGAAATGGTATCTCCCGAGCTCTGGCGGGAGGTCTGACGGTATAGAGAACAGTCATTGGTCAACCGATCTCAGGGTTGCCAAATGCACGATAATTACCCTCCAAATAATACAACCATTTTGAGCCTTTGGTACGATACTTCACCATCTCCAATCTGGCAACACGGAGCACCTCGCCAAAACAGGTCAATCTGTGGGGAGGTGTTTTTGACAGGGTAAAAAGGCTGTTTGAAATGATTCTTGTGGTATTTTGACCAAAATATGTTACACACATTACATTAAGACCCCAAGGAACCATATCATACCTAGGCTTATAGCTGCTGGGGGACGTTTTAGGATGCACTGAGCACCTCTCTCCTCTTTTCTTTCTCTTATGGATAAATCTTCATCTCTTAATCACACATGACTAAATCAGTTTTCTCTCCGGAGTCCTTTGGACTTCATGTGTCATAGGGTCATCAGACCCTATGAGACGGCATAGATCCCATCTGCTGATGGACCATCGATGGTCTGGGTCACGATTTCTTGCCACCAGCTGTGCCGCTGCCCTGCTGGGACTCCGCCCACTCCTCCACTCTGCCTCCATCTCCTGATGGATGGTGGAGGTCTCCAAACTCTCCATCGTGGAATATGCCTAAATATGAACTATTGATAAACTCTGTCAAATTCATTGAATGTATTTAAACTCTAAATCTGTCCTTCTGTACACATTACATCTATTGCACCTGTCCATCCTGGAGAGGGATCCTCCTCTGTTGCTCTCCTGAAGGTTTCTTCCCTTTTTCCCCCTAAAGGGTTATTTGGGAGTTTTTCCTGATCTGGTGTGAAGTTTTGGGGCAGGGATGTCTATGTGTACAGATTGTAAAGCACTCTGAGACAAATTTGTAATTTGTGAAACTGGGCTATACAAATAAACTGAATTGAAAATTGAATATCAACTTGAGGAAAGATGGCCATAATATCTCCCCTTTAAATAATCAGTTATATATATTTATAACACATATACAGTATTTTAAAGATATTGGATGTGTGTTGTGATGGAAGAGTTTTCAAATATAATATATATAGTGTATTATACAAGTTAGTAATTGACATTTAAGAAGTTCTTGTACTTTACTACATGCAATTATTTATGAACAGAACAATTGAAAAGGAAATTAAGTAACTCCGAGGATGTATGTCCTGTTTCTTGTTGTAGGACTAATGTTGTTTTGAAATCCTCCTGATCCGATACAGTTATCCGGTTGTGTTTGGGGCTCTAATTGGTCCCTGTGGCAGAAACACAACCGAATGGATCAGAATAGAAACAATGACAGTTTCAGCAACAAGGGGGAACAACAACAACAACAACAACAACATTCCTGAAAAACATTCCTCAGAGGAGTTTTTGTGTTTCAAAGGACAAAAGTGAAAATTAAATGTTTGCAGCTGCAGACGAAATAATGGAGGCGATGTAATGATGGTCTGTCAGCTTCTACTCAACCGTCAGAGAAGCAACAGATTGTACTTCTCTGCGTTACGTTGCTGTGTTGCTTTGCTGTGTTGCGTTGCTGCATTTCTGCGTTGCTGTGCTGCATTGCTGTGTTGGATGGCTGCGTTCCGTTGCTGCGTTGCATTGCTGCATTGCTTCGTTGTTGCATTGCTGCGTTGTTGCGTTGCTGCGATGCTGCGTTGCGTCAACAAGAAGCTGCTTTAAGACATGAATCTTCTCCTGGAGGTTTATTGAAGCAGTCAAACATGTTTCTGGTTCATGTCTTCAGGCCTTAATAATTGTACAGGTCTGGTCTATCTGTACTCTGTCTCTTCTGTGTCTACTGTGTCTTCTCCGTTTCCTTAATCGTTTCATTCCCTGTACCTGTCCTCAGCCACTCTCGTCTCGTTACCGTCTGATGTTGTACACCTGTTTTCCCTCCTATTTATTGTGCCACTCTTTCCCTTGTCTCCTGTCAGATTGTTGTCTACGGTCGTGTCTTTTTTCCGTTCTGTCGGGGCTACATCACGGGTAGCGAGGTGCAGAAGCTCATGTGCAGAGGAATCAAAACGTAAATAACAAAAGGTGCTTTTTAATGAGGCAAAAAACAGGTTACAACAAAAACAAGGTCCAAAAAGGATCATGCAGGCACGGTCGAAGCAGGCAGGATCAGGGTAACACACGAAAGGCAGGACAACAATCTAGCAACAGACAAGGAAAAGAGTGGCACAATAAATAGGAGGGAAAACAGATGTACGACATGAGACGGTAACGAGACGAGAGTGGCTGAGGACAGGTGCAGGGAATGAAACGATTAAGGAAACAGAAGACACAGTAGACACAGAAGAGACAGAGTAGACACAGTACAGATAGACCAGACCCTTACAATATTTATGTCACATATTCTACAGAGTTGCAGTCTGAACTGTTTCATAGTTTCATTCTCACCTGAAGGAAAGACTTCTGCTAATACCAGATTATTATTAGCAGAATTTTATAGAATATATCACAACATTAAGATAAAGTAACAATGTATCGTAATATTATGTTTAACAATGCAACAACTTATTGAAACATGTAATGTAACAACGTAACTTAACATACAACAACATAGCGGAACGAGGTAGCGGAACGAGGTAGCAGAACCACGTAGCATAACCACGTAGCATAAATCACGTAGCGGAACCACGTAGCGGAACCACGTAGCGTAACGGCGTAGCGTAACCACGTAGCATAACCACGTAGCATAACCACGTAGCATAACCACGTGGCGTAACGGCGTAGCGTAACCACGTGGCGTAAAGGCGTAGCGTAACTACGTAGCATAACCATGTGGCGTAACCACGTAGCGGAACCACGTGGCGTAACGGCGTAGCTAAGCTTTTGTTTTAGGGCAAACACACACTGCTTTATAGGAGACATGTTGCCTGAGAGCTCCCACCCCTCCATATGTTTTTTCCCACTGGACTGTGAATCCAGGGGTTCAAAACAACATGAGAGAGTGTGTTTGTGAGAGTGTGTGTGAGTGTTTGTGTGTGTACCTGGAAGCCCCTAAGGAAAAGCTTTAATTTCATTACATTATCATTGATTGCCAGATTGTGTGTTTGTCAAGTATCCAATTAGAAGTCATTGAACTGAAACTTTTCTCCACCTGCAGCCCCCCCACCCTTCCTGCCAGCTCTGGGAACAGAAAGGGTCTTTAAAAAAAAGATGCTGCTGCTGAGAGAGCAAAAGTTCAACTGAAGCTGCGCTTTAAAAGATGGACGACACAGAAATAGATTCTCGTTTGGCTCTCTCCGAAAGCGGTCACATTTTTCTCTCCCTCTCCTCCCCCTGACCTTCGCTGTTTGGCTCTTCTCGTCATGTCGTGTCTTGTCTGATACTTGAGAGACTCTCCACATCGCTCTTCTGACTAAAACACATGGATTTGATCAACTGGCCTCTCAACGCAATTGACACCATCTTCTCGACGAGAAGCTCGGGTTTGGGGGAACCTGCCTCTCCTGCTGGGACGTTCGCAGCTGGTTACACGATGGACAAGTGGGAGCGTTGGCGTGTCGTGTGCCTATATATATATATATATATATATATATATATATATATATATATATATATATATATATATATATGTCTGTATATATACGCTGCACGGTGGTGCCGATTACGGATGAAGCGGTATTGATAAAGGATAGATGTGTGTGTATATATATATATATATATAATATTCATATTATATATGTGAGTATGTATATAATATATATATATTTATATTATGTATATAATTATATATATGTGTATATATATTATACATATCTAATAAATATTATATATTTTTATATTATATATGATCGTATATATATATATATATATATATATTACGTGTATATATATTATATATATTACGTATATATATATTATATAAAATAAATATATATATACAGTACATATGATATATATTTGTATTGGATTCCAATTAATATAAACAGTCACTCGATACTTTCAAACATCCTTTTATTAATTATTTTAAACACAATTCATTTATAAACATTTCTTTTCCATTTCAAGGGTCAAAAAATACAAAATGAATAAACAGAGGAAGTAAATAAAAGCAAACAAACACATTATTTACAATAAAGAAAAACAGAGGCAAAGCAGACGTCCATCACTTAACTTCATTCTCTGAGCTAATACCTCTATAATTAATGTTTCATACAAACTTCTTATATAAAAATGATGGTTAAGCCAAAATGTGATATACTTAAAACATGTACCTAAAATTAAATAACAATAAAATAGTAAATATTGGCATGAGGACATACACACACATAGATTTATAAATAATAATAAAAAATAGAGGAAACTGTACTTTCTGTTTTAATAACATGAAAAATAAAAACGATATTATTTAAGCGTATAAATCCTCAGTTCACATTATTGGACTGAACCACCAGGGGGCAGAACACGCACACTTTTCTACTTTGGAGCAGGAACAAAAAAGGGCAAAGTGTGAAAGGTGTTTTTTTTATGTTCTCAGCAGCAGTGGGGCCATCGGGCACAACAGTGAACATACCATCACAACGTCATCCATTACGTTAGCATCGTCTTAAAAAACACCCGAAAGCCAGAGAAATCTGTTTTTTAGACGAAACCGGTGGTTAAAGCTCGCGAGTGAAAAAACTACGAACAAAACAACAACAAAATAACCTCTTAATAATCTTAGAAATGCAGCCGGTGCATCTTTACACAATTAGACAATATCAGGAAGAAACGTGAAACGTGAAAATCACACACACACAAAAAAATACAACTGTTTTTTTGTTCTCTGTTATAAAAGACGCTGGCTTACGAAAACGTGACGCTTATTGCCGTCTTCTGTCGAGTTAGCCAACCAGCGGCCAACTTTGCAGCTTCAGTGGAAACAACAACAACAGCAAAAGTAGCGACTCTCGGGAGGTTTTTAAAAAAGACTATAAAGTCATACAAAGAGAGGATACCGCTGTCCTGAAACAGCACAAGGCGAAAGGGGGAGGAGCCATAATATAAACGTGAATATGGGGTCAGAGGTCAGATTGTCATTTCCTTCCAACACGGGGTACGTTGCTCCAGACGACGGCGTCCGGACGGTCGTCACTGCCTCGGGTTAGACTCTGCTCAGCAGAGAGGATCTGTGGACGGGAGGAGACTGTTAGTGGTGTTTGTTTGTTTGTTTGTTTGTTTGTTTGGTGCTTTCCATCACCACAACACAATCCTCTGAACGTTTTTAATTGTCTATGATTTCAATGCAACTTCCAAGAACTTAAATAAATAAATAATATTAATGAGCATCAGTTTAAATGAGTACAAGATGCATTAATGATAATTTTACATCCTACACTTTCCACTTATGAGACTAAATTAATCCACAAATCATAAAAATTTAGCGAATTAAAAATCATTAAAGGCGTTTTGCATTGATTCTAACATTCAAAGGAAAAACTACAAATTATATAAACCGCAGAGCCTAATTAGGCTCTGGGGACTTTATTGCTTAAAAAAACCAGCATATATATATATATATATATATATATATATATATATATATATATATATATATATATATGTTGCACATCAAATTAAACAGCAGAGCCTGGTCTACAAGAATCAGTCAGCCATTTTTTATAAAAAGAAAGAAAAGAAGATAATCCTAAATATATAATTATCATAATTCGGCGCACTCAACAAGTTTCCTGAACCAGCGACCCTTAGATGGGTGCTATCAGACAAAGCCTGAAAGTAATAAGCACGACCAGTCCACACTGATTCCACACATGTCTTCCAAATCCCTCCACGCCAAAGGATCAGCCAGATATGAGCCAAAGAATACAGAGACATTAATCGCTTTATACTTTTAGAATCAGCAAATTCTTCTTACCATTGTTGATTAGGACCATTAAAACACATTTTTCCTGTTAAATCCACACTGATATATGTTCTATGGCTACCCTGAGCCTCATTCACCTCCTCTGGACATGCAGAGGTGACATGTGTAGGGAAGGTACTTTCAGACTATCGGATTTTACATTTAATAACTTGTGACACCTTTCCGGATTGTATTGGCTCCCAGTGTTGTCAATCTAGTCTTGGTTGGTCTTCAATTCTACGAGCTCTGACGTTTCCAAAAATGTGTTCTTTTCTAAAAATCGATCCATCCTCCGCTGAGCATGCTTTTTTTTTATGGCAAACTTTTCCTTTAAAAAACAATTCTTATTATTATTTTGATTTTTTAAAGTTTTAAAATGCTGTATTTGGATATATTGAAAATAAAGAGTAACATAGAAGTCAAAATATATGGTTTGTTACATGAAATTCAAATCTAAATTTGCCAAAATGGCCGACAAAATAGTCGCTTTGACACATTTTAGTTTGTGGGGGAGAATGTTAACACATTTGAATATGATTTGTGAGAGTTTTAAACCTTTCAACTGCCTCATTACAAACATATAATTATTCTGGAAGTGCTTTTTTTTCATTTAGACCTGACATTTGTATATTTTTTCTGTGTTTCATCTTCATTTACTTTTACCCAGCCAGTAACATATATACTGATACCTACACATCTGAACAAAAGAAACAATCTTAAAAAAGGTAAAGTTTAAAAAGGTAAAAATGTACAAATGATTAAAGTAGCCCTAGTGGTTGCAGAGATACAGCCTTTTTAGATTTGGTATGCCATTTTCGGAGCAGAGGCCTTTTTAAGCAATATATTATTAAAAACTTGTGTTTATAGCAGCAAACTGTCATGTATATGAAGTTCTCAACTTTTACACAAAGCCTAAAACAAACAAATATTTAAAAAAACTAAAGCGTGATGTACATAACTAATTTGTCTCTCATCCATCTTCTAGTGCTGTTTGATAATGAAGGAGGAGGTGAGTGTAGGTGTGTGTGTGTGTGTGTGTGTGTGTGTGTGTGTGTGTGTATGTGTGTAAACATGACTGACCGTGTTTACATGCATTCGAATAATTGGCTTAGTCGGACTGAAATCGAATTATCCGTTTCATGTAAACACCTTTGTTCGACTATGTGCGGTCTGACTAGGATCCGATTAACACCCCTGGATAACTCGATCCGATCCGGTTGATAATCCGACCATCGCGGCATGTAGCGGTGAATTGGATTAGGAACCGGACTTTGCGTCTTTGCCCATGTGCACGCAAGCACGAGTATCGTCACGAGCATCGCAACGAGTTGCTGGCTCTCAATGTCACGCATTTCGGTTTTAACTCACGCACTCCCGCCACACATCGTATTTCTCACGCTGAAAAAAACTCTCGGCTATTTAATGTTTTAATGTGCCGCAGCGACAACATGAGCTGGCCCCGCCGCCCTCACCGTGGAGAAATCAAGCGCTCCCCTGGAGGTCTGCTGTGAGGTGCAATTTATCAGACAATCCAAAAAAAGAAATGGGCTACAGAACAGCCAATGAGAAAAAAACGTATCTGTTGTATCTGGGTAACATTTAATCCAGCAACCAATGAACAAATGTCTTCAAAACTTGAGCCCTGGAGTTGTAGTGAAAACAGCGCCACCTGTCGTATCGGAGGTGACACGCTTTCGGCCAATGATTCAAATTACTCACTGCCATGTATATTGGGATAATAGCAGATCCCCCACAAAATAGCATAGTCCGACTAAAGCAAGATTCAAATTATACCATCATGTAAACGCACTGAGTGATGTCCTCGTGTCAAATAAGAGCGACAAGCTCCTTGCCGTTTATGAGTTTATTGAATAACGTGCAGGTCAGCGGAGAGATTCCAAAGGGTGTGTGTGTGTTTGTGGTTCATACACACCTCAGAGACTTCCATCGGTCCTTCTCCATGTGGTTCTCGGGCCCTTCGCTCTCGTAGGATGCGAGGAACAGCGCTGCAGAGTCAAAACACTTTAGTCTTTATTTCACTTTTTTTCTTATTTCACTTTTTTTTCTGATAAACTGTAAATAAATAAATTGTTTATCATAGAAAAAAGAAAAAAGAAACTTGATCGTGTACAATGAAAACATTTAAATGGTAGGTGACATTAACCATATTTGTTTTAAATTATATATATCTTTGAATTTTTTTTATTTCTTTAAGGAAAACTGTAGAAAGGTTCACGATAAAATCATTTAAAAGTCTACAGTTTGTTGATTAATAATTATAATTGAACAATCATTTAGTTTTTTGACTGAAGCTATTTTATTTAGTATTTAAATAGTTTAAATCTATATGTATTATTTTAATATATATTTTATATAATATATATTTATTTATTCTAATATATATAATTCAATATATAATAAATTATAGATAATAATATATATATATATCATAAATATATATATATATGTAAATATATATAATATGTTTATAATATATATATTATGTATACTATATATTATTATAATATATAAATGGTAATAATTATATGTACATAAGCATGCTATTCATCTGACTCTAGGGCAGGAAGTAAATAATAAGTGTGTCTCATTATTAATTCATAAGTTGGTGAACGTACCATCTTCAGTGAACACTGGAGCCGTCAACAGGTACTGGAGGATCTTGCGATCTTTCTCAAACGGACATTCCACTTTCTTCCAGGCCATGAACTCACTCACCTGTTTGGCAAGTTCCCAGAATTTCTAAAAGAAAATAAATAAAATAAACTCTTCTGGTTAATATTCACACATGACGCATAGACTTCTATATAACCAGAGGAGTCGCCCCCTGGTGGTCAAGAGAGAGAATGCAGCTTTAACACATGAAGCATAGACTTCTATACAACGAGAGGAGTCGCCCCCTGGTGGTCAGGAGAGAGAATGCAGCTTTAACACATGAAGCATAGACTTCTATACAACCAGAGGAGTCGCCCCTGGTGGTCAGGAGAATGCAATGGGGGGCTTAAGGTGAACTCAAGGTCACCTCAAAGTTGACGTGTCCGCTCTGCAGCCGGTTGGCACAGCCTTCGTTGAGGAAGTAAATGTCTTTGATGAGCAGGCTGAAGAAAGGGATGACGATCTGCACGGAAAAAGAGAAAGTACGAAGTATTTCATTTTCCGGGAGAATGAAAGGGGGGGGGGGGTCACAGGTATGTGATCTCGATTCAAAGGAAAAAAGAGATTACAACAGATAGAGGATCTACTGTTGTGTTTAGTATCACTTCTTCTTCTTCTTCTTCTTCTTCTTCTTCTTCTTCTTCTTCTTCTTTTTCTTCTTCTTCTTCTTTTTCTTCTTCGTCTTCTTCTTTTTCTTCTTCTTCATCTTCTTATTCTTGTCCCTGTTCTTCAGCAACAACAACAACAACAACAACAACAACAACAACAACAACAACAACAACAACAACAACAACAGGACCACTGAAGCACACATGTTGCTCTGTTGGGCGCTCCAAATGGAACACAAACGAGCCACGCCCCTAAATGAAGTCAAAGGGCGCCAAAAATACCAGACTCCTTGGGAACTTTCTGTTTCGTGAACCCTCCTCCCCCCTTGTCTGAGTGAGTGTCTGTGTGTGTATGTGGGTGTAAGTGTGTGTGTGAGTAAGTGTGTGTGTGTGCGTGTGAGTGTGTGTGTGTGTGTGTGTGTGTGAGAGAGAGATAGTTTGTGTGTGTATGTGTGTGTATGTGTGTGTGTGTGAGCGTTTTTGTGTGTGTGTGTGTGTGTGTGTGTGAGCGTTTTTGTGTGTGTGTGTGTGTGTGTGTGTGTGTTTGCATTTCTGAGGCTAAATAAAAATAAATACAAAAATCACATGTTGACAGAACACAATGTTCACATGAACACGTTCCTCCTCCTCCTCCTGCTCCTCCTCCCTCTTCTCCTCCCTCTCCTCCTCTTCCTCTTCCCTTCGCCTCCTCCTCCTCTTCGTCTTCCTCTCCTCCTCCGTTCCACAGTTTTAATGACTTTACTTTGTTTAAATGTGGGCAAATAAACAGCGGCTACTGGATGTGTGATACAAGTACATATTTGTTGATCCTTTGTTTGAGGTAGGAGGGGGGATGTGGTGCATTCAGGGACCTACAGGAGAATGCGGCGCTCACCTTCTCTCTGTTGCTGTTGGCGGTGAGCGAGCGCTGCGTCGCTCCTTTCAGAGCCGTCCGGTAGTTAAAGAAGTTACTGGAAGGATCCATCTGGTGCTGCGGGGGGGGGGACACACACACACACATACACAAGTATTTAGATTTAGTAAGAAGAAGAAGAAGAAGAAGAAGAAGAAGAAGAAGAAGAAGAAGAAGAAGAAGAAGAAGAAGAAGAAGAAGAAGAAGACGTACCTCCAAGATGTCGAACTTCGCCGTCTTCACTTTGCTCCACGTCTTTCTGAGCCGAGACACCGGACTCATGTTCATCCCAGCTGCAGGAGAGAGAGAGAGAGATCATGAAACACACACACACACACACAAATCAAGGTTCAAGGTTCAAGGTTTTTTTTATTTGCCATCTGTGCCTAGACCAGCAGTCCAGACACATCGGAATTGTTTTTGCAGGGCTTTCCGAGTCAGCAGAGATACAAAACAAACACACTATAATAATAATAGTAATAAAATAGTAAGTAAAATGAAACATAAACAACCAGAGAGACATCACACATATATGACAAATGGCACTTTACCATCCAAAAAGAAGCCCCCATGCCCTCCAGTCATCCTCCCCCCCCCCAGACAATCAGGTGTCAGTATGTCTAATACTTCATTATAATAATATATTATTATTGCTCCAGGAACAGGAAGCTGTCCCGCCGGAGCTCTCTCTCTCTCTCTCTGTCTCTCCCCCCCTCTCTCTCTCTCTCTCCTCTCTCTCTCTCCTCTCTCTCTCTCTCTCTCTGGCCCTCTCGGGGGAGAATGAACGAGAGAGATAACAGCTGGTACTCCAGTATCCTCTCTTCCTCCTCTCTCCCCCCTTCATTTTCCTCTCTCTGGTCAGTGCTGATGACCATCTGCCTGGAGCCCCCCCCCTCCCCATCAGGCCTGGGAGGATGACCAGATGCCCTCTTCTCTGACCTCTGGGGTCTCTCAACTGTCTAATTATTTAACATGTTTTTACACACACATACACAAACACACACACACACACACACACACACACACACACACACATGACATAATAGATGAGAACTCACAAATGATGGCCATTAGGGAGTTGAAGTTGCCGATGTTGAAACATTCTCGCGCCACGTCGATGAAGAAGTCCACGACTCGAGCTCGCTGCTTCTTCTTCACGGGCTGTTGACAACATGAAGAATATTTAGAAAATCATTTATTCAGCAAAAATCAAAAGGTAACTTTTTAGGGGGAATTGAAAATTGCATATATCTTGAATATATATATATATATATATATATATATATATATATATATATATATATATATATATATAAGTGTTTCCCCTACCATTCCATCAGGGTGGCGCCCCGCCCCCCTAAAATCTCCGCCCGCCACCCTGTAATGTTCTCTATCGCGCCAGATTACAGTAGAAGTATTGTAAGCACCTTTTCTTAAAGAGGACGTCTTTGTTCTTTTATTAAACTGAACGCTCGTCTCTACACAACAGTCATTTCTGTCTATGTGTCGCCCCCCTGAAGCTGTAGATCTAGGGGAAACACTGTATATATTATAATAATACGTATATACTATTTAATATATATATTATTATAATACATGTGTATGTATTATTATTATTATGATACATATACTATTATAATTATAATTATATATATATATATATCCCTCGTGCTCATTACTCACCATGCAGATCTCCGTGGCGACCAGGTAGCTGAGTCTGTTGAACCATTCCACGTAAGCCTCCAGGTTGCTGGCCTTCTTGTGGTCACTGAAGCAGCTCTGCAACAACAACAACAACAACAACAACGACAGAATATCAATTATCATTTTGAGCTAATTGCAAAAGCAAGACAACGCTATTGGCTCTTCTTCCCCAAGTGAACGCATCACTTGGGGAAAACAAACAGAATGAACTCTGACCCCAGCTCAACAATGGCGTCCGGTGTTGTTCATGCCGTGCGTTGTGGTCCTTTGTGTCCGTTGCATTCCTTTAGCCTTACGCTACACCGAGTGTTTTCCCGCCAGTCGCATTTTAAACCTCACGCAGTGTCGTCTCTACCAAGGCACAAAGACAGCCTCAACCCCACGACCCCCCCAGCCGTTGCTTAGCAACCAAATGCCAGACAAGAGAGCCCACCTCCACACACACATTAAGAAAACACCTTGGCAGTGGTGGTTGCTAGGAGACGAGATACAGGAACGTCTATCTCGTCCAGGCAACGGAATGATTTAAGGAAATTGTTGGTGAGCTGTTTGTGTGTGTGTTTGTCTGTGTGTGCGTCTCTGTGTGTGTATCTGTGTGTGTGTGCGTGTCTGTCTCTGTGTGTGTCTCTGTGTGTGTCTCTGTGTGTGTCTGTCTCTGTATATGTGTGTGTGTCTCTGTGTGTCTGTCTCTGTATATGTGTGTGTGTCTGTGTGTGTGTGTTTGTCTCTGTATATGTGTGTGTCTGTGTGTGTGTGCGTTTGTAAGTCTGTGTGTGTGTGTGTCTGTCTGTATGCGCGTGGGCGTGAGTCTGTCTGTGTGTGTCTGTGTGAGTCTGTCTTTGTGTGTGTGCGTGTGTGTGTGTGTGTGTGTGTGTCTCTGTGTGTCTGTCTCTGTATACGTGTGTGTGTCTGTGTGTGTCTGTGTATATGTGTGTCTGTGTGTGTGTGCGTTTGTGAGTCTGTGTGTGTGTGTGTGTCTGTCTGTATGCGTGTGTGCGTGAGTCTGTCTGTGTGTGTCTGTGTGAGTCTGTCTTTGTGTGTGTGTGTGTGTGTGTGTGTGTGTGTGTGTGTGTGTGTGTGTGTGTGTGTGTGTGTGTGTGTGTGTGTGTAGGGTGTATATCTGTCCTGCTGCTCCAGTCCAGTAGTCATGTGACCTCACTGCGACCCCACGCGGCCACAAGGAGGCCTCTGGGGGATTTTTAAATTTTTATTTTGGCGGGTGTATTCTAAGCGGGCGTTTACCTTCTCGTTGTCCAGAGGGTCCTTCTGGACGAAGGCCTGAACGAATTCCTCCGGTCCGATGTAACTCAGCCTCTCCTGTGGAGGAAAGAACAGGAGGAACGTCAAAATAAACTCCCAGCATGCATCACTTCAGATCCACTTCCTGGTTTCTTTTCCTTTTTAATCCCCTTAATGCATCACTGAGGGCCGACTTATTGACGGATACATTTTCCATAAATAAAAAGGTTGCAAAGGTTTTTGATTTCATAGCCACTTTGATGCAAAAAAATATATTGGAAAGGACGTTACTGGATTACATAATGAATTAAAGACCGTGTGGTAAACCGTGATGCATCATGGGAATTCATTCCCGTCCCACAAGTAGAACTTCCTCTGATTATCTTTTTAATCAGTTAGAATTTCACGCCACATTATGGGGGTTTGCAGTTGCAAGAGAAGTTTGATATTGGAGTATTACTCCCCCCCGCCCTTCCTTGATGTACTATGTGGGCGGAGCTACGGCATTCGGCTCAATCCATCACACCCTCCTACGCAGCATCGATTCGGTTCTCGTTCTCTTTTCATCTTTTCTTAGAGATGGGAGTGATGAAGATGAGCCTGTTGGACCAAGTCTTCCGTCAGAACAATGGGACAAGGAACAATAGGTTCTGCCCTCACCAGTTCGATGTGTGTGAGCTGCTGGGCGACGGTGAACGGGTCGTTGCAGACGGCGAGCGCGTCCCTCTGGACTGAAGCCTGCGGCTTTGCCTTGAGCGCCGCCAGCCGCTCGGCCGCCGCTGCGTTGATCTTCACCAGCGCCTCCTCGTACTGGCCGAGCACCGTCAGCCTCCGGATCAGACCCTGGCTTATCTGGCCCACCGCCTTCCTGTAGACCTGGACGGGGGGGAGGGAGGGAAAGAGGAGTGGCGGAAGGAGGGAGTCGGTTACGTTCCTTCCCCGACAAACTCTCTCGGAATTTACAACAAGCTGGTCGGGGGCACAAACCTCTTCCTGCCGGTCTTATTAAAGCCTCTTTAAGGGTGGGGGGGGGGGGGGGGCGGGGAGGGGTTGGGGAAACTCTCGGCTCGCTGGACCCTTAAGGAGGTCGAGAACCTTTTGAACTTTTCCCTGGACTCCAAAACTGGCCACAATTAGCTAAGTGTTCCCTCACGGACACGGATTAGCACAGAGGGTTCACAAGAGGGTCTATAGAGATGGGAGGTGGGGTGGGGGGGTCCCGTTTGTGGCCTCTTTCCAAACACTATCGTCATGACTCTGTGGTGACGAGGCCACCTCATGACCACGACCCTCAATCTTCTACCAATGCAACCCTTCAGAATCAAAAAGGTCTATAAAACAGGTCAGAAAACAGCAATACTCATATTGGGGGGGGGGGGGGGAGTGGTTGGTTAGTTATTCTTTCATTGATTTGTGTCAAACGTCACAACGTCAAAGGCAATGTCGCTTTTGGTTGACCGACCGTCTAAAATCTAAATATATAAAATGTACATTTACATGAGAGAAAAACAACAAATCTTGAGTGACAAAATTATAGAAATCAAGCAAAAAATTTACCCGTGTGCACATTTTCTTGTCCAATGTGAGGATTTGGTGTCATTGTAAATGTAATATCTTGTTTGTTTTGTAGGACTGCTGGTTGGGTTAGGGGGTTAGGGGGTTAGGAGGCATTTGGTCCTTCAATCCAAAACAAATCCATAAAAAAAACACGAAGAGTTGAAAACACTGTGTCAATAATCACAGCTGACGCTTGCCAACCGGTCGGCACTTCAAAGTCAGCCATCTGCCCGCTACTGCAGACCAGAGGACGAGGGCCGGGGGGGTCGGGGTAAATATAGTCTTGAATCCCGGAGACAACAACGGACGGACATTTCCGAGCAGAGGGTTGGCGTTACGTATGAGTGGGGGGAGGAGGGCGGCTGGGCGGGGGGCTAGGAACACCCTGTTCCCAACGCCGTCGACTCTGGCTGCGATCCCGAGGTGGCAGACGGCCGCTCGATTCCTGCCGAGCGCCACCTGACCCACAATGTCCTTATAGGCGTGTCAGCACAGAGCAGCAGATCGGATAAAACAAAAGGTACCCAGAACACGCCCGAGTTGCCAAGTCACGATGGGCCTGAAGTACCGGCAAAGCACCGGTGATGCCTGATCACAATTTTTTTTTAACGAGATAAACACTCACATTTCCCTTCTTTAAATGACTCAATTGTCCCCAACAGAGAACTTTGAGATCGGACTAACACTCGGCACGTGTGGAGGAATCTGCCTCGTGGAGCATTACAACTTCTCTTATAGAACTTTGAGTTCTTTAAAAAGATCCTTGTTCTTCTAGGTCACGGTACCCTTTGTAGGTTCTACCCTCGACCGTATACGCAGAGACTCTCCTACCCCCCCCCCTCCTGTTAACAATTAAGATGCATATTAGGCTTTGATAACTTTTCATTGACTCCGAACCAGATGTTGAACTTCAACTCAAAACATATGAACACACGTCACCTGTCATGAAAGGCTACCGCTGTGTGCATACGCACAGACTATCTGGCCTGCATTGAAGTGGATATTATCATGTGGTATCTGGTGTAAAATAACAACCGTCACATTTTGAGGGAACTCGTAGCATCAGATGAGGCCAGATGGGATCAGAGTGCCCGTTTTCTTCCCTCTATACCCGACCACATCCATAATGACAGTCCTACCACGGGGAATCGAGGTCCCGGAATGTTTGGAGTGCGGTAGGCACACGACTCTGACCAGATGTTCAGCACGTCTATTCTGGACTAAGAAAAAGAAAAGAAACCTTTTCCCAGAGCGCTCTGGGGAATCTGCCCGTTTAACCCGAGAGAGTGGACCTTGGTGTTAAAGAACCTGAGAGACGCACCAACGCCCCTAAGAACCATTGATACGACACAGTGGGCTCATTGTGCCATCACAGCAGGGGGTTGTACAGATGAAACCTTTAACTATTAATGGAAAGAGCTTTCTATCAAGTCAAACTTTCGATCGATTCGGCGTCATCGAAGGGCGACATCTTGCTTAGTCGGGTTTCCCACAAAGATCTTAAAGGGATGTCCATGTGTTGAGGGGCAACCAGATGTTTTGAGGTCTGAGGAGGCTGAGGAATTTGGGGGAGGAGTGTGGCAGACATGGGGAGCAGTACATGTGTCCAGTCATCACGTGAGACACAAGTATTGATTTCTGGATTAAATTGAGATCAATACTCGTGCTCGTACTATTGATGATTCATGTGAAACCTGCATAAAGAAACAGGTGGAGGGGGGGGGGGGGTTATGGTGTTGAGCAGTGTAGGAGGCGCAGATGGACGTTTGTGTCCTCCATCACTGTCTGCTTCTAACAAAACACACACCTCTAAAACCGTGTTTCCATTGAGGTGAACGGGTGTTTTAATAAATAGTCACCATTCTTTGGTCATCAAAAAACAACTGGTGTGAGACTAAACGTGCACAGCGCACGTGCATGTGCACGTTCTCTCAGTGAACGTTGATCCTGAGCTGGTGACTTTCAGTGAAACTATTGAAATGCCACAAAAAAGAGACAAAAACACACCAAGCTAATGAACAATGGGTCTTTTCTCTCAACTAAGCGAGCCGCTTTGTCCCCCCCCCCCCCCCATCCTCCTCTACGGCTGCTATCTGCACAATAAATCTGCCTGTGAGTCATTTCGCCGTCTACCCCCATCACGGCTTGTGATGACACCGCAACACGTCGTCTCTCTTTTTGTCACCTAACTCATTTAGTGCGAACGCAAGGACATTAAAAAAAAGAAGAAAAATGTCCGACCTCGTCCCCGGCGGCCAGCCGGTGGGTGAGCTCCTTCAGGCTCCTCATCATCCTCTCGTCCCTGAAGTCATACGGGAACGTCTCCGTCCACTCCGTCAGCAGCTGGTGGATCTTGGGGGCGATCTTCCTGACTCTCATCTGGAAATGCAAAATATATATTTTTTAAACATAAGTATACACTGGTGCTGTTTTCCATGAAAACTCAAACTTTTATTTATCAAATGAATTGCAAAATGAACAGGAAATATAGTCAAGACATTGACAAGGTTATAAATAATGACTTTTATTTGAGATTAATGTTGTTCTTCAAACTTGTCGCTCAAAGGAAGGCCAATTTTATAGCTTCTCTCACTAGCATAACTGTTTTCAGCTGCGCTCACATAAAAAGTGTTTTCATCGGTTTTATAACCCCTTCATTAAACACCAGAGAATAGTCATTCACACATTAACTATGTAGAGAGTGTATTTATGATTCAATTAATGTTATCTTCATTGATAAAAACAGTGCTTTGAAAAATAAGGACATAGTGTATACCGGTACTACCACTAGGGGGCGAGTCCCCAATACGCCTCTAATTTCAACTGGCTGGTGGTACCTTGTCCGCTGGGAGGTCGCTGAGCCGCTGCTGCTCCATGCACAGGTGACACACCTTGGACATGAGCTCGTGGGGGCGGATGAAGAGACGAGAGCTGAGTAGGAAGGTGAAAACGTACGTCCTCTGAGGAGGAATACGACAATATGACGTCAATATAGTGCATTTATCTTCAGAGTCTCGTGGGGGAAATGATACCAAAATAACTAAACATATAGTACAATAAGTGTTGAGCGGGGTGAAATATTTAGACAACAACAATAACACTCACATCTGGATAATAGTCCACGGTGGGGACCAGGTGATGGATGAGGGCCTCCAGGGACCCGGACGCCAGGTTGTTGTCATGGTAGTAGAGGCCGGAGTAGCCCTCCTCCTTGGGCTGGTACAGATTCTTGTTGTTGCTGCCGGTGAAGGGCGCAGTCTGAGGCATGTTGTCCTGCAGCGGAGGAGGGAGGAGGGGGGGGGGGGGGGTCAACACTCACCGCAGACGCTGATGCATTCATGAACAATGTCTCCAACATGAGGTTTCTATCGCCTTCCCTTCTACCTGGAGTTCCTCTCCAGAGGAAGAGTGGGCTGAACCACGACGAGACCCCGTTGAGTTACTGAACCACTCAACATTTCCCCGACATGGCCAGAGGCGTCTCCCCTTGGCCCCTCAAACAGCCCATTAAAAAGAACAGAGGACCATCGTAAAAGTCCTGCGGAATAGCTCATGGTCCCCACAAAGACAGAGCAACAAGCTCGCTCTCTCACACTCACACAAACAACACACTTCCCTCTGCCAGCCTTCTGACCTCTGAACCTGGCACCTCAGCTCAATCCCTTTGCCAGGCAGACGTATGGCTGGGGAGACACAAAGGGCCTTTTCACACACACACACACACACACACACACACACACACACACACACACACACACACACACACACACACACACACACACACACACACACACACACACACACACACACACACACACACACACACACACACACACACACATGCCCCAGTGGCCGCCTGCCAAAGTCAGGGATGCCAGGAGATCTAAACACCAGGAGTCCTAACACATGTCGGGCTTCACTAGTTGTGCAAAGGATCAATAAAGTTGATCAACAGCTGCTGATCAGAATGATCAGATGACTCTCACACCGATGTCTTAAGGCATATTCACCTTCAAACACGAGGAAAACAGTTCCATACAAGACGCCCTCGATGAACACGTTTATTCAGAAGTCCACTTAAAGCCTCCCACCACACGAGGCAAACCACACACACACACACACACACACACACACACACACACACACAGCCGCACAATGCACACGCGGACCATCGCTATTATTCAGCCAGACAGCCGCAGCCATTTCCATGAGAAAAGGCGAGCGGCGAGGAGTCAGAGCATCTGCTGTGCCATGTGCCCCCCCCCCTCCCGGTGGGGAGACACCCTGCTAAAAGTCAAACTGGTTCGGGCTCCT
Organism: Liparis tanakae; assembly: GCA_036178185.1. NCBI lineage: Eukaryota > Metazoa > Chordata > Actinopteri > Perciformes > Liparidae > Liparis > Liparis tanakae. The sequence continues at coordinate 12,615,075 of CM070094.1, read as the reverse complement.
TTGTTTACGCCATTGAGGGTTTATTTGGTTGAACTTAAGACCGCCGACATCTGCCGTCCACCGAGAAGCTTCTTCAGATGAAGAGCAGCAGCAGGTGATCGTGCACCGACCTAACCCCCCCCCTATCCCACGCTCACTTTTCTTGCTAGGATAGTAGCAGCTTTCCTTCACCACACACACGCATACACACACACACACACACACACACACACACACACACACACTAAAGCCAAGCGTTGCTGTTAGTTTCCACGTGGCTGCTGGCTGGGTGGCGGCAGAATGTAAACAAACAACATGCCACAGCTTGCCTCTTTATAAGGGGTGTGTGGGTGTATGTGTGCGTGTGTGTGTGTGTGTGTGTGTGTGTGTGTGGGGGGGGGGGGGTTGGATAGATGGTATAAATTACAGACTTCCTGTGTGGGTGCAGCCATCTGCCCTGGTTGAGTAAAAAATCAAAAAGAAGTCTGGTTTTCGACTTAAATTGGATTTAAGAACAGAAGACGTTCTGTTTGTACTCAGAAGACATTTTTTCGTTTTTGTTCTCGGCAAAAAATAAGTAAAGCGGCATTTTGTTTCTTTTGGCTAAACCACAAAGACTTTTTCCGACATCTAAAATCTATTTTCACAGCCAAATGCTGGCTTATTTCTTAAGAAGGCCAATTAAAAAAAGAAAAAGAAAAAAGTATTGCCTAAGCTGCTGATGGTCATGAGGCGGCGAGTCTCATCGATGATTCAGGTATTTCTCTCGAAATCTAGAGAGAAATAGTCTCGAGATCGGCTGAAACACAGGCATCTTTAGAAATGAAACTAAAAGATGTGATCACGAGTTTCAGGCCGAGCTTCACTGAAAGGTTACAGAAAGGTCAAGAAGTGTTTCCCCTTTTTATTTTCTGCCCCCAGCTCTGAAGTTTTCCAACAGAATGGCAGCAGCCTACCCCCCGAGGGGGTAAACGTCATATCAGGAGTAAAAAAAACAGTATTTAGGTGAAACTATCTTCAGGCTGCAGCGCCATCAATGACACAAGCAAATTGTGCTGATTTGGGCCGTCACAGACCCGACGGAGGCTCGGAGAGCCATGAAGGAAAACACTTGAACACAATCACTCCCGTGGTTCCAGAGACGTTTAAGGACTCGGTGCCATTTGTTCCCCCAGAAGAATCGACTTGCAACCCACCGAAGGAGCAAACGTATCAAAGCAAAGGGGCGTAACAAGAAGCTGGTTTCCACAGAAATTAAAGCTGAAGAAAGGTTTAAAAAAGAAGAAAAGGGTGTTATGGTTTCGCTTCATTGGGGCAGGAGGAGGAGGCGATAGTAGAGGGGGAATGTGACGCAGGGACAAACAGTGCATCAACAGTCCCCCCCCCCTCCCCTCCTCCCCTGTGTAAACACTTTAAAAGGCATGAGGAATCCCAATCATCCATAGCTGCAGGAAACAAGGCCGTGGAGATAGCAGCAGAGTGGCTACTCCGGGCGGCGGGGAGGTGGAAGTCTTCTAAATAAAGATGTGGAAGTACTCGCGAGTAAACTGGGCCGAGGACTCTGAAGTTAGAATAGACCCGAACAAGAGGGCTGAGATCAAGGAGGGGGCTAGAAATATGGCAGCACATCGTTACCCTCCAACCTGTTACCAAGGCTCCCAAATAATGTGGTCCAAGTCTCATTTTAGGCCCTATCATTTGATAAAGTAACAGGAAGTCCCAGTCTCAAGTCATTTGATCCAAGTCTCAATGTAGTCTAAAGAAATTTGGCCCAAGTCTGAAGGCAGAGTTCCTTGACACTGGACCAAAGGACTTGGGACTTGTCTTCATGTCTTAAAGTAAAACATCCAGACCAGAGAACATTAATCTCTCTCCACCCTCGTTGACCTCCTTCACACCCGAGTGCTGCTCCGTCAACTCATTAATGTGACAGCTGTGACAGCGAGTGGTAAACATCACGGCTTCCATTCAGGGTTCTGTCACCTGGCATCATCACCCCCCCCCCCCAGACACTGAAACAGCCTGAGGGACATTCGAGCAGAAATAACTTCTACTTTTGATTTTTCCCATGAATCTTAAATTAAACCGAGTCAAACCGACACAATACAACTTATTTCCTGAGCGTATTTAGGCTTCATTCTAGATGCATCTGGACAGGGAGATTCCTGACCGCTAACTTCTCCTTAGAGGAGTGGTTTGTCAATACTGGTCTAGAAGATGAACAGTCATCCGTGTTGACACTGAGCTAAATTTAGTCGTAAAGAGGAAGTTCATGTGTTTGGCGGTCTCTTGCTATGAATCGATTGATTTGGACTTATTCCAACGCGTCGTGCTTTACTCGTTCACAAACAACAGATGCAAATGACAAAGAGTTCACTTTCCAACACAAAGTTAGAGGTAAAAAATGTAGCAACTGCAATTAAAAAAAACAAAACATTGTTGCACAGTCTCAAGAGATAAAAATACGTCATCCAAAATAGTGGCATCACCACTTATATGAAATACCGTTGACTGCCAATAACCCATTACCCCCGCCCCCCCCCCCATACCCCGCCCTACAAAATCAGAGCACCACCACAACCTCCACAACACGAGTACAGCAGCAATAACTCGTTGCAAGTGCTTCCACAGGACACCCCCCCCCCTCCCACCCCCTCCCCCGAGCTGGCCGGAGTCCTGCCAACAAATCGCCAATAAACGGATTTCACTTGTCAGCACGTGAGAGGCCGGAGGAGCTCAGGAGAGATGCGGGATTAAGTTCACTGATCCCCGCTCTGTGCAGGAGGAGGTGCAGGAAGAGGAGGAATCCTTTTAAACCTTAAACTGAAGGTAGTGTGTGTGTGTGTGTGGGGGGGGGGGGGGGGGGGGGCACACATAGTTCGCCATTGACACTGATTTAAAAAAAAAAGATTTTAGGTGGTCCACGTATTTCAGGGAGATAAAAATACACACAAACACACACACATACACGTTGTGTATAATGTTATTATTACTTATTTGTTTTCATCTTTTAATCAAATGTTAAAAAGGTTAAAAAAAGATTCAAACACTTAAATCTGGAACAGTTTATAATAATTTATTTAGCAAAAAAGAGCTTTTTAATTTAAAAAAAAAAATACGTTATAAAAAAAGTGCGCTCCTACCGCCACCTGCGCGCGACTTGGAGAGGCGGCGCGCGCACGGCGCAGCATTCAGGGTACACACCGAACACACAGTCAATGTTCACACACTCAATGCGCGCGGCTCACCTCACGAAGTTGTAGTCCAGGTGCGATTTTTTTTTTTTCTAGAGATGGTATCCTTTTTCAGAAATGATGTGCGCGCACACACAGACGCCGGAGATGTTCTCCTCTTTTTTCTTTTTAAATGAACCCGAGGCGGTGGAAGCGAGCAGAGCTCCGGTCCCTCACTGAGGCATCGTCCAGGTCCTAACGCGGGGAAGCACAACGTGTTGATAGGGCTCGTTCGTGGAGGAAGAAGAGGAAGAATTATTCACATGGAATGAATGACAGCTCCGGCTGCTGCGCCGCTCTCCTCTGGCGCGTCTGAGCCGCGGAGCGCAGAGCAGCCTGAAGAGGGGAGAGCCAGCAGCCAATCAGAGGAGAGCACACCCCCCCACCATCCCTCTCATCCTCCCCCTGCTCTCTCTATTTCAATTCCGTTTCTCTCTCCTCAATCTTCCTTTTTTCGGTTCTTTAATACTGCAATGTCGTATTAAGTGCCGTTGATCTAAAAGAAAGAAAGACATATAACAACGAAGAATGTAAAATGAATTAGAAACTTTAAAGATCAGTTCCTGTCTTGTGTGTGTGGTGAAATGAAGGCTATTCGCTATCTTTGAGTGGTTTGTGCGTGTGTGTTTCTTTATCATAAAATGTGCAGTATAAACATTCATAAATCAAACTAATGGTCAAATGAAACATTTCAAACTAAATTTGAGAGTACTCAGCATGGTATTTACTCCTAGTTTCACCCGAGAGCTAATCACATCGTCCAAAACCAAACAAACAAGCCGAGAGGTACTCAGCATGGTGTTTACTCCTAGTTTCATGAATGTCTGGATCCAGACGTGGACCAGTCGTCGCCTAGACGATGACAATATGGTGACAGCGCGGTAACATATTCATTATTACGAGCTCTGTGTGTTTAGTGTGTTTGCTCATGGTGACCTGTAGAGGAGCCACAGAGCAAACAGTGTAAATTACAATTTCACGCTCAACCGTAAAAAATATCAAATGTATTCTCTTCACCTCCTTTCTACTGTTTTGATCTCAGAAACATACAATGGAAACATTTAAATGTTCTGGCAATGGGGTTGAAAACTATAGAATGTAGTTACATGTTTAGAGAGAGAGAGAGAAAGAGAGGGAGGTAGAACAGAAAGAGAGGAGGGTGAGGGAGAGAGAGACAGGGATGGAGAAAGGGAGAGAGGAAGAGAGGGAGAGAGAGGGAGGAAGATAGCGAGGGAGGGAGAGGAAGAGAGAGCTGTGCCCAAGGTCTCTGTTGCAGTGTGACATTCAGTCCGATGTGATAGATTTCAAATGTTCTCATGAGGGAAATAAATAAACTGACTCGATGTTTGAAGACGAGCTTCAGGAATCCACCGAGAGGTTTCTCATTAGTTCCGGTCACAGTTCATGGTGTTCGCTTTCCTGCACAGCTCTTTATTGTCATTCAGAAATATGTAACTTTTTGGGGAGTATTTCTTTAAGATTTAATTAAAAATGCAGTTTTATTTTTGCAGTATTTAATTATTTTCATTTTCTTCTATTTTATATTTAGGTTAGAATTAAAAATATATACTTTTTGATTTATCACATTTAATTTTAATTTTCCACTACTTTTTTTTAACAATTTAAATCGTTCATATTGGTTTTATTTTTACAATATTTAATTAGTTCACATTCATTTTCTATCTTTTATTTTTGCAATACTTTTATTCCTCATTTAATTAAACAAATTATATTGAGATCCATCATTAATTGTGGTCTTTTTTAACATTCAATTAGATATTCTTTTTTTAGTTTCTGTTTTTCTTTTGCAATACTGTACATTTTAGGTTATTTAAAAAATATACTACTACATAAAAATGTTTCTATTTTTATTTTTGCAACTTTTCTTTATTACATTCATTTAAATGTTCTTTGATATCCATGTTTTATTTTCACGACTTTCATTTTTGGGACTTTTCCAATTTAATAAAATAAAATCATATCTAAATGTAATTTTTTTCACATACAATTACATTTTCTTATCTTATATTTTTGCAGTACTTAATTTGTTTTAATGCATTACCGTAAGAAGGTTCAGTCTTTGTACTTTACCTCAAACGCTCGATTGGCTGAGAAGTCGTTACATGACAATGATCATTTTTATTTAAAAACATGTTACTTACAAAAATAAAAAAAATCAGCTGCATAAAGACTTTTCCATTCAAATGAAACCGGTTGAAAATATCTTAATTTTTTTTTTTAATTTCTAAAAAAATTACATGTGGTGCAATCAAGTGAAACCGTAAGAAAATCTTCACACTTCAACTTGTAGTTTCTTCTTTCTTCTTCGAACATATCAAGAGCCGACTGCCCCCTCCCCCCTCCCCCCATTGGCTGTCCATCATCTCACTCCCAAACCCCCGGTGGATGTTTTGAGGGTTTTTCTTCTTCCTGAATTTGGATTTTTTTTTAAGAATATCCCTCCAGGATTAAGGCTAAACATCCAAAAGGCACCCTGAATGTTATCTGGGCTCCACCTGAGCTTTTGGGGGGGAAAAGGAGAAGTCCCTGTGCCTGCTAACTGCCTCCCTTCTCCTCCGGGCTGTGGGCGTGGCCTCCTCCGCACCGACACCGCGGCTCTCCCACGAGGCCGGCGAGCAGCTCCAGCACCCGCAGCTCGTGCTCCATGCGTGCCTTCTCCCGCCGCTCCTCGCGCTCCGCCGCCTCGCTCTGCCGCCGCTCCTCCCGCTGCAGCCATTGCGCCAGGAGGTCCTGGTGCCAGCGCTGCGCCTCCTGCCGCTGGCCCTCCAGCTGCAGGAGGAGGCGCCGCGTGTCTGCCGACAGCCGCTCGAAGCCCTCTGACAGGCGCTCCAGGTAGGAGGAGGAGCGAGGAGGAGGAGGAGGAGCAGGGGGAGGAGCTGAGGGGGAGAGGGGAGGATCCGAGGGCGCCGGGGGAGGAGAGGAGGCAGAGTGGGTGAGAGGAGGAGAAGGAGGAGCAGCCGGAGGAGGCGGAGCTTGTGGGGAAGGAGGACTCAGGCAGTTTTCTATGATTCCACCTATGAAACGGGGAAAATATTATTTCGAGGACACGATTATCTTTGTAGATTGAACAGTCAATTGATGGATTAATATTAGTATATTAACATTTTTTAAATAATTTAAACTTTCTCTGGTTCCAGCGACTATAGTGCACGACTGTTGCCGACTGTAAACTGTATCTATTTATATTCTGAATGTTGATTACCATGTTTATCATTAAATAAATATATTTTTAACATTTAAAATATTCCACTATTTTGTTTTATATTTGCAATACTTTTCTTTCTCCAATTTAATAACATTTTTTTCTATCTATCTTTTATTTGTGTTTTTTTTACCTTCAATTATTATTATTTATTTTTTTAATCTACCTCATTATTTTTGCGATACGGTAATAGTTTTAACGCGTCGCCATATCCTGTTGCGTAATCGCGGTACATACCGCTCATTTCCCGGCGAATGGAAGCCTCCAGGAAAACGCTGTGGTGCCGCTGAGTGAATCCAGAGTTGCTGAACTCGTACTCGTCCGTCGAGTCTTCTGCGTCCTCCATCTTGACCACGGCGTCCAGCGGCCACGACCGACGGCCCCCTGGAGAAGAACCCGAGCGGTGTTCGCCAACCTCGGCGTTATCGTAACCCGCGTCCGGCGCCGCCATCCTCTCCGGAGACACGAAATACATCGGCCCCGCCCCTTCGGCCACGCCCCCCGCCGCCCTCCGGCCCAGCACCGCGTCCATCTCGGCGAAGTACCGGAAGGTGCACGGCGGAGAGCCGTCAACGCTGCGCTGCAGCTTGGCTCGGACATAGTTAGCCTTCAGGGTCTTGACGCGCAGCCGGCACTGGTGCGGACTGCGGGCGAAGCCCATCTCGCTCATGCGCACCGACAGGTGCTTGAAGACGTGGCGGTTGCGCAGGTTCTCCGCCAGGCTGCGCTGGATGCGCTCGTCGCTCCAGGCGCACAGCAGCACCTGGGTCTCCTCCGCCGTCCAGTTCACCGAGCGCTCCGCCTCGCGCTTCCCTGAACGCACACACAGAGACACGCGGTGAGCGCCGTGGCGCCATTGGACAGTCACATGGTAGACTGACAACTCTTCTTGGATTTAACTTCCTGAATCTGAGGTTTTGTGCAACCAAACACGACCGGAAGCGTTGCGAATAATTCCCGTAGAAGAGTCAACGTACAGACTCGAGAGGTTGAGATAGACGCAGAAAGATCCGCCCGATGCCGAGTTGCGAAGACAACATAACATTAATATAAACATATATATTAATAGATGACATCAATCACCGAAGGCTCACACAGCTCGGTGACTTTCACCTCTACATCTGAGTAACCGTCTCTTCCAGCTTCCAGCTCCACTAGAGCTAAACGCTGATCGGCTTCCACAAACTCGTCGTCGGGCGGATTTTTCGCCAAAGTAAAAATATTTAAACTTGAAGCGAAAATTCGCAATTTGTGTCAAACGCCGCCACCCGGCAAAAATCTGCGTCTACCGCCACCACTCGCGTCTGTACGTTGACTTTGCTTATGGGATCTACTCGTGGAAACCATTTGCAACGCTTTTGTTGTGAACGCAGCGTCAGATTGTCGTCGCTCCTGAATCTGAGGTGTTGAGCAACCACACACACACCACCGGTCAAACGTTTTAGAACACCTACAACCTGGTACAGAGCATCACATGGAGACATCGGGTTTTTAACAGTACATAGTCCCTTTTTAAATAAAGATAAAGATGATAATAATAATAATAATCATAATAATAATAATAAACACGACAGAATAATAAATATCTTGATGTGCAAGATTGACAAAAAGTAATACCTACACACCGGACTCCAAACCACACATTTAAGTAAATGAAATTGATTTCAGTGTGCAAAAAATAAAATACACTCAGCTGCTGATTGTGGTGCAATTGAACTATTTTGCAATTAATACTGAGCGGTGTTACTTTCTAAATGTTATGCTCCACCTTCACTGACGTTTACGGAGCAGGACATATTAAATATAGAAGCACCTTCCAGAATGACGCCTGAATACATCAGCTACACGTTCAGTCTCTAAGTCACATGTGATCCCAAAATCTACAAGTATGCATTATACAGATGTTGGATATAATGATGATACACAGGTCTGAAAAAAGGGGAACTCAGCGTAATAGTTTAGAAGTGTGGCAGTATCTATACATAATAATGCAGTAAAATAAAGATTACATGAGCCACTTGACCCCCATGCGTAACATAATGAAAGCCTGTAAAACAATAAAGTACCTCGTGACCACCTCTAGCAGAGGTCACGTGGTCTCATACCACATTGTGTGACAGCCTCCATGTGAAGAGCTGATTCAGATACATAATAGTATTTATAGGAGTATTTATACACATATAATATAACAGTTGAACAATCAGGATGTAATCAAACAGGATCATTAGCGTGAGCAGTGAACAGTTCGGCAGCTTTAATAACCGCGTGAACCCGGAAGTAGGAGGCTATAAACACAGCTAACGTTAGCATTGCTCCGCCGTCGTGAAAAACAACAAATAAAACAAGCGGGCTGAGAGAAGGAGTCTTACTTTTGGTCGTGGAGACGGAGCTGGCCGAGTTGATCACCGTGGGATTCATGTTTTAAACCCGGCTGCATGGGAACGTAAACAATCCCCCTCCCCGACAAACGGACACAGCGACGCCGCTCTTTTCCGGGTTGACGTCACTTCCGGCGCGCCGCGCGTGGCAGAGTTTGTGTGAACGCGAACTAAATTAATATAGAATTACAATTTTAAAAAAGACTACGACGACATTAATGAGTAATAAGAGAACATACCTAATGTATTAATGACATTATTGTTCTGCACTATTTACTCCTGTGTCGTTTTTATTGCGCAAAATCTTTTAAACTAATAAAACACATTTGCATAACATTTTACATATTATAGATTTTTTTACAATTGATAATGCTCCCATTTGTCCTACTTTTTTTCTTTGAAATTCCTGTAATTATCCTTATCTCTTTACAGTTTTATGTCATTGCATCTTAAGAAGGATCCTATGAGTTTGACGTTACACATTCATTGATTTTTGATTGTGCAGATTATTTATCTGGTACTGTGTGCTGTTGAGTTTGTTGGCAAATATCATGCGCAACCTTTGACACAGCTGTGATGCAACGTGTGGAAGTGCAGTGTACACAGAGTGCACATTCCTGTTGCGAAGGATAAGTTATACTGTATGTCTTGCGATCGAGCATATTTGTACAAACTGGAGTGCAGTATAGTTTATTAACTGGATTCCCATTAACTGACACCTTAGCGGCCGCTAATCTTCCTGGGGAATGATCAGATGTCTACAAAATATCTAGAGAGGTCAACGTTTTTCTTTCGCAAGTTATCTTGCCAGGCCCTAGTTATTTAGTGAGTTTTTTCATAGCCCATTTATTTTGTCACTACTCAAAGAGGGTCTTAATTCAATAAAGTGGGCTTTTACGTTCTATTTATCTACATCTGAGTCCTCATTTTAGTCCAGGCCTGACATATATCTAGCTACGTATATATATAAATATATATGTATATAAATATGCATATAGCTTTGTGTATAAGTACGTATATAGCTACATATATAGCTACATATATAGCTACGTGTGCTAGATAGCTATATCAACCCAAAAATGCAGGGCTTTGGCTTGCTTTTGACCCCTTGAATGAACGCAATGCTTTCTTTCTGGGGAAGAAATGGCCAAGGAAGACATATATGTGTGTATATGTATATGTATATATATATATATATATATATATATATATATATATACATATACATATACATATACATATATAAATGTAAGACAAACCTGTTGTAAACAATACATGTACAGATTTTTACATCGTTCCAGGTGAGACTTAAACTGGCTTCACACCTGGCCTCAGAATAAATGTTGTGCCACTTAGTTTTTATTGAATATTTAAAATAATACAGTAAAAGCACTCCGATGCTTGGGACGTGCATTTTGTGGGTGAGTGAAGCATAAACACGAATGTAAAGCTGTCCGCTTGAGACGTATTTTAACGTTAAGTGTGAACGCATCCCCACGGTCCTGCAAATTAAGAGGGCGTCGGTGTCGGGAGGAAACGCGCCCCGAAGAGGCTGCGAGGCGCTCAGTGGTCGTCTCCGGGTGTCTGCCGAGAGCGTGGAGGTTTCCCCGTGTTCCCCCTCCATTACACTGGCTCGTCTCCTCTGTCTTTCATCCACAAACAGCAATTATAGGTTGAGGAGGGGGGGGGGTCCCAAAGTAATGCAAATGTAGATTCAGTCTGGTTTCCTGCAGTGACATTTGCATTTTTTGAGCGTTCACCTTTTGTTAATTTGAAGAGTGACTTGGAACGAGTGTAACAGAAAGAGAGTGTCACTTTCTTCACAGCAAAGTTGTGCATGTATTCAAGTGCACAAGTATGGCCTTATACTTATACTTCACTACATCGTAGGGGTATATATTGTACTTTTTACTGGACTACACTTACTTAAAATATAGTGTTACTAGTTTATTTAAGACTTTTAATTGTAACATGTGTTTTGTTAGCAGTATTTCTTCTCCTGAAGTAAAGTATATGGGTACTTCGTCCATCATTGGCCATATGGAAATTGTTTAAATTAATACTTTAACGGACAATTCTCTTATTAGCTTTCTTACTAATAAGAAAGCTAAGCATTACTCTTAGCATTACAAGAAGTTAGGGCCGAATCAGGTTCACCTGGTCCAGCCCCTAGATATGCTGTTATAGGCATATCTAGGGGCTATAACAGCCCCTAGATACACACTTTAGGATACACTGAGCACCCCTCTTGTTTTAGGATACACTGAGCTCCTCTCTCCTCTTCTCTCTCTACCTATGGATGAATTTCATCTCTCCACCGCACATTACTAACTCTACTTCTTCCTCGGAGTCGTTGTGACTTCTCGTCTCATCGGGTCCATTGGACCTGGCTGGGTCTGATGCCTCCTGCCTGGTGGGCAGTCCTCCTGTCATGGCTCTGCAGATGCGTAATTTGTGATATCGGGCTATATAAAATATAAATGAATTGTATTGAAATAGCATAAAGTGTGGGAAACTAGCTTCCTCAAAGCTGGTGTCCATCAAACACAGTTACTGTGTGCTGACACACTTTGAAAAGGTTACTTCCATTTCTTCTGTGAGTCAGATGACAGAGGAACTCAGAAAACAACAGAAACTGTGACCAACTCCAATTAATCTGTCCTGGGAGTTAAATGTTCCTGACTCACACAACTCACAATGAGGATATAGAGTTAAAAAAGGAATGGGCATTTTAAAATCTATGAGGGGGGAGGACATTAAAAAGTCCTCTTGTCATACTGGAAGACGAGATCCATTGTAGAGGAACTTTCCACCACAGGAACCAAGTTTTAGTTTAGGTTGGAAGAACTTAGTCCAGGACACGTAGTGATGCTGTGGTGGGACTTTCCAATGGCCACGGGACATTCGTCAGCAGTATCGATACTCGATATTAATGAAAGATATTTTTTTCAATGTTATTGACATTTCCCCCACCGTACAACCAGATGACGATGACGATGACGAGGCCCGATGATCGGACAAAGAGACGATCCGATCCAACGATCCGATGCAATGATATAATATACGATCCAATGAGACAATCCGATATGACGATACAATATGACGATCTGATCCGATCCGATGATACAAAATGACGATCCAATTTGACGATCCAATACGTCAATCTGATCCGATCCAATACATCAAACCAATACTGAGGATACAATTCAAATTTATTGTCAGTTTAAAGTGAAATGTATTACATTTGTAAATCAAACTTGCAATTCAAACAAAACAGTGTAATTGAATCTGAGTTTCACAGACGCCCAGCTGTAGTAGATATGAAACGGACATGAATACACTAAAGGTACTACCTCTATCATGTCTAACCATCTACTTCCTGATTAAGTTCTTTAGATATTGGTATTATTGTTGTTTAAAAAAGAAAAAGCCCCAAAAGTGTGAGGAATGTGAGTCTGTCCGACTCTAAATAATGACCTGCTGATACCAGCATGTTCTACAGCAGGCCTGAAAGAGTCTGATCCTGGAGTCTTGACCTCTGAGGTAACTATAAGCCCTGCAGCCTGAGATAAAGGTTGACACGCACGCACACGCACGCACACACACGTGCGCGCACACACATACACATACACACACACACAGACAGACAGACACACAGACACACATACAGAGCGTTGGTAATTAGAGAGGAAGAGGGGAGCCTAGACAGTCGACTGGACGTTCATCTCATTACCCATGCACGCCTCCAGGCTGTTACTCTGCCTAATGTACACACACACACACACACACACACACACAGACATGCATCTTTTTTTCTGATCACGGCACTATAGCTGGCCTAGTAATATTCCTGAATACATATTGAAAGTGCATGTTTCCAGAGCATTAGCTCACAACTTAGCAACAAGTGTGTGACGTGAAGTTATAAAAACAGGGTTCCTGGTTGACACGTTCATGTCTGCCGGATGGCTCCGGTGCCGCGGGATTCAAACCTGTGACCTTCTCGGTGTTTGCAGTACAGACGAAAGCAGGCCAGCGAGGATCAGTCGGCTGAAACGCTGCAGAGCGGTGACGTTCAGCCGAGGCTGCGGAAGGACAGAGGCATCACACTGTGGGAGCTCAGGACCGCTGCGTGCATGCTGATCACACACACACACACACACACACACACACACACATACACACACACACGCACACGCACACACACACACAGACAGACACACACAGACACACAGACACACACACACACACACACACACACAAATGTTCATGTCTCCTGACAACCAGTAGACTCTGTGTTGTTAAGATCAGCGGTTCGCAAATACTTTCACACCAGATGCCAACAAAAACTCGACATGTCTTCGTCTCCGTGGCAACAAATCATCTTTAATGCGTTGCTATTTTTTTTTCGCACTTACTTTTTATTTTTTCATTAATCTTGCAACAGCCCACATACAGTATGCCAGTATGCCCGGGTCCTTTCTGCCCCCTCCCCCGTGGAATTAAATCAAAAGGAACTGAGACCCCCCTCCCCCCTCCCCCCCATCGGTTTTCTGCACACCCTCTAATTTGCATGCATCTTTTATAGCAGCCAACAATTTGCAGAGGCGACTTTTTTTGACCGACAGGAACTTATGGCAGAGCATCTGCACTTCAATAACACTTCCTGAGAGCTCTAGAGGCAGCATGAGGAAACAACAACAACAACAATAACAACAACAACGTTGTCACATCCAATGGAGAGCAAGAGGTCGTCCGTGTGGGTAAAAGGTTTCGGCTTCTAGGAACGTGAGAAACACACGGGGTCACAGTGAAGCCTTCAGATGGTCATCATGAGAGTCTGAGAGTATCTTCAGCACACGCACACACACACACCAACACACGCACAGACACACACATGCACACGTGCACACCTACACACACACACACACACACTTATCCTGTCCTCATTCGAGGGTCATTTCCACTTCACATTCCTTCATCTATCGGGAGTCGACGAGTGGAACAAATGTTTTTTGTGCTTGTGGATCATAATCTAACAACGGTGTTTTGTTTCCGCCCCTCCAAGAAAAGGGAAGAACCGACTGGAGTGAAGGGTCACAGCCTCATTACGTCACCGGGAATCGAACGTGTGGAAACGAGGACTCTTGAGAGTTGTGAAGTCACGGTGACTTTCGACCACCTAAGTCGAACCGGTTCCCCCTCCAGTCCGAATTTAACGCTGCAGATTGGAACCATTGAGGGTATACTCATCTAATATTTTCATACAGCTTTTCTAAAATGAGACTTAAAAAAAAAAGTTCCGGACCTTCACAGAAACGTCCGAGCAAAATATTAAACAAAAGTATAATTTAGGGTTGATTCGCTTCAGTCCCGAGCCGACACCTTTTGACCTGCAAAATAACTCAAATGGGTTTCCAATGTGGGAACTTCAAACTCCTTGAATCATTGCTACAGCCCCCCCCCCCCCACACACACACACACACTGCTTTTTGAGGGATTGCGAGGAATGCAAACCCACCTTGGTTACCGCGGCGACCTCCATTTGGTGGCCGAAGAATGCCCTGTTTTCACAGGCCAGACGAGCGTCGGCATTTTCGTCTGGTAAACCGATCCTGACCACACAAGAGGAGCCCCCCCCCCCCTCTCGACTCCTGTCAATCGACACCCAGCACTCCGACCACAGCTGATGGAAACCACGTGGAGGAACCGCTGGTTCCCCATTGAAGCTGAAACTGAAACAACAGGCTTCCAGCGCATGATCAAAGACAAAGAGAAGGGAGACAAGAGAGAGAGAGAAGAGGGAGAGAAGAGGGAGAAGAGAGGGAGAGAGTTAAGAGAAGGTCTGAAAAACGAGGAGCTGAAGGGGAACCAGAGCGCCGCTAACACGCCAACCATGAACGGAGCACCAAGATGGTCATCTTACGCATTGAGGATAAAAACTTAATCCGAAGATTTAAGAATGAAATACTTTATCAGTGTATGAAAACTTATATACCCCAAATATGATGTGAGAACCTTGAGGGGGTACAGGGCCGGCCTTCTGGCAGGAAGGGTCAACCGACACTCTAGTGGAGCTGAAAGGTGGATTAAGAGGAAATGAACAGCCTTTTTTGGGGGGATCATGAATCTTTTTTTGTTGTTGAAAGAAATGGGGAGTTCCCGCCAGAGTTTCCCCTCCACACACGTCTTTATTTTTCTCGTCTCCTCGTGGAACAGTTTGGGTTTTATTTTTATTGATATGAATAATGAGACTCATGTTTGTTACCTCAGCCGAGGAGATTATGTTTTGAGGGGTTTTTGAAAACGTGGGTCTGGGGGACGCTCGTAATTAGCCTGAGCAGCTGGGAGGCAGAGGTGTGTGTGTGTGTGTGTGTGTGTGTGTGTGTGTGTGTGTGTGTGTGTGTGTGGGGGCCCCTAATTGTAATTTTGATCTCATTATGGTTCTGTTTGATTCATTGACGGCGTCGCTACATTATTCATTAAAAGAATATAATAAGAAATTATGTTGATCTTTTTGGTTATTTAAGTTATTTCGTAATACGGCGTTTGATGTCTCACTGAATGAGAATGTCAAAAATATTTTAAAGAATTAATTGACGACGATTATCAGACAGTGAGGTCTGAGGAAAGAGGTCAACATCCCGAAGGAGTCAATTATGACACCTGGAAACAATCATGTATATAT
The DNA here is from genome assembly GCA_036178185.1 of Liparis tanakae. NCBI lineage: Eukaryota > Metazoa > Chordata > Actinopteri > Perciformes > Liparidae > Liparis > Liparis tanakae. Next base: position 12,599,574 of record CM070094.1, on the reverse strand, counting down.
ATATATATATATATATATATATATATATATATATATAATGGGAAGTGATTGAGGAAACCAGGGAAACAATGAGACAAACCCCGCCCACTTCCCCTCCTCTTCAAGCAGCTGAGACTTTGAACCTCTGCGTCACAGTCTTTTCCTTTTGGGTGTTTTAAAAGAAATCTATGAGGAGAAAAAGTCCCCATGCACACGGCACCAAAGACATAAAGTCACCGGACACCGATCACCTTTAGATTGACATTACAGTAGACTAGTGTGTTGCTGCTGATCTGAAAGTGTATTCATATGATGCAAGTGGGCATCATTTTGTCATCAGAGTGACATTTTGACAAAGGATTGTTAGGTTTTGATAGCAGAGTTTCAATTTGACATAGATGCCAATGGTTTATTTCCCAGTGTTGTGCCTTATTTGCTTGTGTGTAGAGTTTTGACACAATGAGCCAAATTTAGCAAAACGTGTGTAAGCAATCGGCAAAAACTGTAAGAGTTTAGAAAAAGTATCTCAAGTATGGGTAAGCGCTTGTTAGCGATTGAACAAAACTGTAAGGTGGAAGGTACATAACGGAAAAATGTGGGTGGTCCTGGAACCACTCGCGCACTTGAGCAGCCCGGTGGAAACTCACATTGTCCCAGATGACAACATGGTCGACCCGCTGTTGGTCATCTATTTGGCCAGGTGGTACCAGCAGGTCATGTAGGCCATCTAGGAAGACGAGGAGACGGGCGGTGCTATAGGCCCCGAGGTGGACATGACGGTGCAAGATCCCATGTGGAGTCATCGCAGCACACATCGTGATGTTCCCACCTCGCTGGACGGGGACCTCAACAATGGCCGCTGGCCAATGGCGTTTCTGCCCCTTCGCCTCCTCTCACTCTGACCCCTCTCCTCCTCTGGTTGTCGTTATCTGCAACATTCTCCATTGCTCATCAAACAAACAAAGGCTCAAGGCACTTTCATGCTGCAGTCCTGAGTGCAAATTTCTCAAAAAGACCTGAATGTTTAGAGATTTGACTACTTGTGTGTCGTAGTTGATGCTTTGAGATTTTAATTGAGAAGTGTGTGCAACAAATGAACATTGTGTGTAGTATTTTGACAACAAGGGATGTGTAAGTGACAGAGTGTAAACAAAGAAAATCAGAGTATAATGCAGATAAGGCAGTGTGAGGTAGTGACAAATTGGGTCGAACGATTGGTACATGAAGAGAAGGTTGAGCAAATTGTGTTGAATTTTCGCTTTTTGGGTGTAAACAATTGTGAAAAACTGTAATACATAATATATATCTATGAAATGTGAGAGCAGCTGATTCACCTGGAGGAGAGTGACAGGAGTTATTTATTGATAAATGAGTTGACAGGTGATGGAGTACATCTGACCTCCTGTCAGCTGGAAGGAGGTCAGGCCGGTATTAAAGGGACGGCGTTTCTAATCTTCTTGTTTGATGAGCCTGAAGACGTCCAGTTTCATCAGGCGGTTTCTTGAAGGGTCAACCCCCAAAACTCACGATTGTAAAGACACATCTGCCTCACGATTTTTGTATTTATGAGCGCTGAGTTCGGATTTATGAAACATCACAGTTCACCGTGCAATCTCTCAGCTATGAGTCGAGCAACTTTTGAGTAAAACTTGAATAAAAATGACCAAATCAAGTTAAATTTCCACACATTGATACCTGACCCCCTCTCTCTTTGTTTTAGGATACACTGAGCTCCCCTCTCCTCTTCATCTCTCCATTGCACATTACTAAATCTGCTTCCTCCTCGGAGTCTTTGTGACTTCACGTCTCATGGTGTCTGTGTCCTGAAGCTGGTCCTGGGTCTGTGTGTGTGTGTGTGTGTGTGTGTGTGTGTGTGTGTGTGTGTGTGTGTGTGTGTGTGTGTGCAGCCTAGCAGGCAAGTATCGGCATCACGACTAATGAGTCTCTGGCAAAGAGGATTGCAATTCCAACACACACAAAGGCATACATGAACACATACACACACACACACACACACACACACACACACACACACACACACACACACACACACACACACACACACAGGAGGCTCGCGGCTTGCCACTGCAGGGGAGCACCCTACTGTACGTAAAACCAGTGCCCACTCAGAACCGCCCACACTAAGGTCCAGATGGACTCGGGCTGCCGGCCTTTTAGTTGGATGAACAGTGGAGGAGGACAGAGGAGGGAGGGATGGAGGGAGAGAGAGAGCGTGGGATGTAGGGAGAGAGGGTGGAGGGAGAGAAAGAGAGAGAAAGGGAGGGTGAGAGAGAGCGAGATAGGGAGGGTGAGAGAGATGGAGAGAGAGAGGTAGTAGGGGGGAGAGTGAGAGGGAAAGTAAGGAGAGAGAGGGAGAGAAAGGGGGAGGTAGAGAGGTAGAGAGGGAGGGAAGGTAAAGAAATAGAGTGGGGGATAGAGAGGGAGGGATGGAGAGAGGAAAATGGAAGTGTGAGAAAAAGTGCTCCGAGAATATTTTCTTCCGCACAAAATCTTCAGCCTGAAGCCCACAGACTCGACGCTGCGACAGCCTTTGACCTCTTGACCTCTTGACCCCATCGAGGGCACCGTGAGGGTCGAGGACTCTGTGACGGACGTTGGTGACGTTTGTTTGTTTTGTTTGTTTTTTAAAAGTAGCTCAGAGGTTTATCAAGGGTTACTCTGCCCCCCGCGCTCGTCTGGAGGAGGCGACCCCACGGGTCACAGGGTCGCTTCACATTCCTGAGGCGGCTCGCTCTATTCTCAGAGAAACCAGGAGTCCTTGGCGTCATTACAGACAGAGGCGTGTTCTGAGAGAAGCCCCTCCCCCTCACCTCTTACGCAATAATGATTTTTTTTCATTCTCGAAATGCCAAATAATTCGCTGACATTTTTCCTCTTTTTCTTTTTCACTTAGTAACAAATAACAAAATGTTGTCGAACACGTCAAATTCTTCTTCTTCTTCTTCTTCTTCTTCTTCTTCTTCTTCTTCTTCTTCTTCTTCTTCTTCTTCTTCTTCTTCTTCTTCTTCTTCTTCTTCTTCTTCTTCTTCTTCTTCTTCTTCTTCTTCTTCTTCTTCTTCTTCTTCTTTGTTGCGTTGGCACACATCCAAACAAAGAAATAAAAAGCAAAGCGCTGCCACACAAGTTCCACCACAACGCAGACGCACCATTGTTCCTCCGACTCGGCGGGAGGAAACTGCACACTGCGACAACCGGTTACAAAATAAATAACAACAACAAAAAGATGATTACACCAACCAGAATCCATCACCTAGTAGCCAGGAAGTTCGAGGAGACTGAGACTGGCAGCTCAAACAGCTTCTTTTTTATTTACTTTTAGCCTTTGCATATTTATGAAAACATTGTTTTTTTAACTGTAAAGTAAAGGTGAAACTTTCCTTTTCCTTTTCGTGGATCAAAGCATTTTAATACGCCGTTAAAGGTCGTGTGAGGCACCAATGAGACTGAAACATCGAGCCGATGGGAAGACGCTCTGAGCGGAAACGATTGAAGCAATTTCTTTCTTGAGTTCACAAGAAAATATCAGAAAATGTGAAATAACACAAAATAAATGTGACGGTCTGGAGGAAAATGAGAGAAAAGCTTTGATCCCACGTCTGGAGGAAATGTCACTTCATTACTTTATCCCGGGAGACATTTGGGGGACGAGGACGTGAGCAGAATGTGGGGAAGATGTTTAAGCCCAATTATTTTAGCTATTAAGAAAATGTTATGCAAACAAAAGGTTATGAAAACAAAACGTTATGCAAACAAAATGTTATGCTAACAAAATATTATTAATATAAAATGTTATAAAAACTAAATGTTGTAAAACAAAATGTTATGAAAACTAAATGTTATGCAGACTAAATGTTATTCTAACAGATTGCTATGAAAACTAAATGTTATAAAAACAAAATGTTATGCAAACAAAATGTTATAAAAACAAAGTGTTATGAAAACTAAATGTTATGAAGACAAACTTTATGCAGAGAAACAGCGTTAAAGTTGATGCATTAAGTTCTTATGCCCTTGAACCTCCTCTAGTATAGATGACGTCTCCTCGTTTCTCCTCGTTTCTCTTCATTTCTCCTGTTTTCATGTTTCAGTTTAAGTCTAAATCAGACGGCAGACCCTTCTTCATCCTACAGACAGAATGGGGTTACAGGGACTGCATGTATTTATATATACAGAAATATACACAGCAGACTTCACTTCAACTGCTGCAGGATGATTAAAATACAGAGTGTGAGACCTTGAACACCGACTCTTCCTCTCAAAACCACCGCTGACTCAAAATAATGTGCATTTTTTTAATCGAAAAGAAAGTTTTTACAGAGTTCTCTCTTTTCTATTGACGACTCTTATCCATACTTCCTTATCGGTTCAAGTTCTCTATTGATACGCCGTCTGCACAGTAGCAGATAACATATCAACCCCTCCTGGCTTTGATCAGAATCAATCAGCCTGAATTCATGCAAAGTATAGCATCTGAAAAGCGTGTAAAATTGCCAAAATGACATCATATGTCTTGAACAGAAGCTATAAAACATCAGATATTCACCTAAATGAAGCTTAGAATTTCAAAATCGCTTTATGCTAGATGTCAAATTCAGAAATCCCTCCCCCCCCCCCAAAAAAAAAATAATTTGACCGACAGCCGAATGTGAGTCAAATGTGACGAGATACTCTGAGACGAAGGCTTAAATAGATTATTATTTGGATATTTGGAGATTACAAATTTAGCACCCAAAAAATAAAGAGGAAATACACAGCAGCATAATTATTTCCCTCTTCTTCCTCTTCCCTGAAGCAGACCAGACCTCGTGTGTATTAAACGCCCCCCGCGGTGCGCCTGATCCTCCTCTGGCCCCCAGCAGCTGTGGTCAGTTCTTCAGAAGCAGCATCGGGGGCTGGTCGGGCTTCCAGCCGGAGGTTCAAAAAACGTGCAGATCAAACGGTCGCCGGCGCCCTCAGGGCGTCAAACGCTCGCACGGAGCGTGAATATGGAGCTGTGAGTGTGTGGAAAACATACCAAAAAACAACAACAACAAACACAGGATGCGGGTTGCAAAAGGGGGTGGCGTCAGAGTGAGAAGATGGACCAGTAACGGGAAAGAAAAGTCTAGATTACAGAACGCTCTACTCCCTCGAGAGCTGCTGTTAAGGTGCCCTTGCGCAAGGAACAAGACATCCTCACGTCCTGAATCAAAACGCTATGTGAAGATGTGAGGAGGAGGAGGGGGGGGGGGTTGTCTCTGGAGGAAGAGCCCCAGGTTGACATCAAAGGGCCATATTATGTAAACAGAGTCTAGAGCCTGCAGGGCCCCAGAACCGTTTACATACCCTCAAAGTGCTTTATGCCAAGTGTTTTATGGTTCATATCCGTTATTCGCCCACCATGGACTTCCACTTCACCTTTTGACACTTTTCTTTGCTAAGGAAGCAGAAAGGCCCCCTACCAACAAGTTCTCACTTCCTGTGAGACGCCCGCCTCCTACTGAGGTTTCACTGAAACAGGACTATTTGGTTAGGTTGAGATTTGGAATAAAATAAGTATGTGTGTTTTACCTAGAGCTAAAGTTACCGCCAGTCAGGTTGGTAGAACTTCAGCCCACATGAGTTGGCTTCACACGAGACAGCGACAGCGGTCTCCTGGGTGAAAGTCGGAGGTTCTAGAAACTTATTTTAGAAGCGTACGTGTTCTTCAGGACTGAGGACTTGAAGCTAAATGAACCGTCTCCGTGTATAAAATATAATATTCTAACCTCTGGAGCTTTACTCAGAGCCTTCTTCATGTTGGGGAGTGGTCTGGGCTGTACACCATGTCCCAGGGGTAATCACCCGCGGGTGAGATGGATGTTCAGTGAACACAGGGTTCAGAAAATTTGGTCACAGATATGCGTTGCCATGGTGCCAGATCCCATTGTTATGTAAATCGTAGCCTCTTCCGTGCTAAATATTGCCCGATTCTTTCATTCTCACGTAAAAAAATACAGTCAGAAAACATGGCGGCGGTTTAAAAAAAAAAGTACAAGACACGACGAAAGACGAAAGACGAAGGTCCTGGCTTCAAATGTTCTGTTAATATTGATATAATGTTTTAATTATGTGTGTGTGGAGGGGGGGGGGGAGAGACAGAGAGACAGAGTGAGAGAGAGAGAGAGAGAGAGAGAGAGAAAAACATTATTTGCAGATCACAAAAGGTCGTTAAAAAATAAAAAATAAAAAGCGTGGCTGATGGAGGCCATTGTACTCAAACATAGTGTAGATATGCTGGCAGCTGTGTTCATTGCTAATGTAGTTTGACAAACACACACACACTCTCTCTCTCAGACACACACACACACACCTGTAAAATGCCCTGTCAATCAAAAACCCGGTGAAAGAGGAACAGTGACATCACGGATGAACACAAACAATTAACCTGCTAATTGCTCACTCATTAATTATCTGGCGCCTTTACCATGCCCTGTGTGTGTGTGTGTGTGTGTGTGTGTGTGTGTGTGTCTGTGTGTGTGTGTCTCTGCAAACAAATGCACACTTGCCCTTTGCAGAGCTGCCAACCAGGAGAAGTGTCCACACACCTGGAGGCAGCAGCTGTGGGCTCATTATGGGATGTGGAGGGCATTTGGCCGAAGATCAAAACACGCAAACATGGCAACATGCAATGTTCATTAAAATAAATGATCACATGCTGAATATATAACCAAATTCAACGTTCCTGCATACCTGTATCCTATTCTAATAAATGTGTTTTGGCCTTCATCACCAAGATGATGAAGGCCAAACACCAAGATGATGAAGGCTAAAAACTAAGATGATGAAGGCCATAAAACAAGATGATGAAGGCCAAACACCAAGATGATGAAGGCCAAACGATGAAGTCTAAAAACCAGAAACCAGTGTTGCCAGATTGGAAATGGTGAAGTATCGTACCAAAGGCTCAAAATGGTTGCATTATTTGGAGGGTAATTATCGTGTATCTGGCAACACTGAGATCTGTTGACCAATGACTGCTCTCGATACCGTCAGACCTCCCGCCAGAGCTCGGGAGATACCATTTCCAAAACGTGTAAGGGGTAAATACTAGTTACCAGAGAAACACAAATATCCGACGAAGCAAAATCCTGGACGTTTTTGGAATCCCTGCCGGACGCATTTTTTAGGTCTCAAAAACAGGACATGTCTGGGAAAAGAAGACGTCTGGTCACCCTAACCACCCTCACGTCTGGTCACCTGACCACCCTAACGTCTGGTCACCCTGACCACCCTAACGTCTGGAGCCATAAGTTAGGGTGACCAGAGGGTCTTTTCACAAAGTTTTTCAGAAACTAGTATTTACCCCTTACACGTTTTGGAAATGGTATCTCCCTTAGTTCCACCTTCTTGCGGGAGCTCTGCCGCGGGAGGAAAAAAAAGTTCACCGTAATCAGCAGCCAACCCTGATGTTTATGTGTGTGTGTGTGTGTGTGTGTGTGTGTGTGTGTGTGTGTGTGTGTGTGTGTGTGTGTGTGGGGGGGGGCGTAGCCAGACTCCCTACATGGGCATGGTTACACATCTACGTAGAAGTGCATTGTGATCCCATTTGACGCAATCAAGCATATGGTTTCTGAAATAGAGGAACCACAACAAGCCGCGTGAGTTGTTTTTTTCCAGAGTTTGTGTGTTGGGAGACATGCCAGATACCCAAATTAACATATAAAAGCACTAAAAAAGTGGAATTTTCATAATATGTCCCCTTTAAATATAATTTATTTTTAAATGGGACCGGTTCAGAAACGGGTACATTTTTTCGAAACTTTTCATTTAAATGGCCTCTTGCTAAACGGATCTAACATGTGAACGACCGCCGCCTCGTAGAAAAACATCACCACGGAGATTATCGTTAATTTATCGGAACACATTAGCGATCTGAAACGGTTTGAATCTGCAGAAATACAAACATGTTTAATTATCTTATCCGACAGATTTACAGCCTCATCCCCGTCGTGCAATTTAACGAGAAGACTTAACAAATGTAATCTCATTTAACAGAATAACATTTTAGTTTAAAAAGGATTCATCATGAATAAAACATGAGCTTGTAATATTAAGAGAGGAAATACCAGACATTAAAGATCGTGTCTCCTGGCCAACAAAGACAAACGGCTCAGTATGTCATCTGAAATACCACGTGTGTGTGTGTGTGTATGTGTGTGTGTGTGTGTGTGTGTGTGTGTGTGTGTGTGTGTGTGTGTGTGTGTGTGTGTGTGTGTGTGTGTGCAGCCCGAAGCGTCTCCAATGCATGAATTAGTTTTTTTATGTGGCGTTTGTGTTTGGGAACGCGATAAGAGAAGCGCCGCCGCTTCAGACGGGGTTTAACTGCTTCTGATACCAAAGGGACGTTTAGGACGAGAGAAAAATGCATTTTCAATTACATTTACATGTGAGTGTTGTCTTTATGTCCCAAGATATTAAGACCTCACAACTGTCTTATGATTTAATGTTTTTTCACATAAGGCTCCATTTGAAATACGTAAATTTTTACATTTTAGTGAATGTAAATCCTTATCTTTATGTTTTAGCACCATTTGGTTTCCTTCGCTTTGAATCTTTAATTTCCTTTATAGAATGGTTAAAGAAAAGATATTACGTTACGACTAGATATTTTCAATTTCTAGCCTTCATCATCTTGGTTTTTGGCCTTCATCATCTTGGTTTTTAACTTTCATCATCTTGGTTTTTGGCCTTCATCATCTTGGTTTTTAACTTTCATCATCTTGGTTTTTGGCCTTCATCATCTTGGTTTTTAACTTTCATCATCTTGGTTTTTGGCCTTCATCATCTTGGTTTTTGGCCTTCGTCATCTTGGTTTTTGGCCTTCGTCATCTTGGTTTTTGGCCTTCGTCATCTTGGTTTTTGGCCTTCGTCATCTTGGTTTCTGGCCTTCATCATCTTGGTTTTTGGCCTTCATCATCTTGGTTTCTGGCCTTCATCATCTTGGTTTCTAACCTTCATCATCTTGGTTTTTCATCATCTTTTGCAAACCAGAATTGACTTGAGAAGTTGGACTGCAACAGAACGCTGAATAAGACATTTTTAGAAAACCAAAAAGTTACAACTGACTTTCCCCAAATGAAAGTAGTTTTAAGACAACTTTAACACATGAAGCATATACTTCTATACAACCAGAGGAGTCGCCCCCTGGTGGTCAGGAGAGAGAATGCAGCTTCAACACATGAAGTATAGACTTCTATACAACCAGAGGAGTCGCCCCCTGGTGGTCAGGGGAGAAAAAAAAACTATTTGCATACAGTAATATCCCGTACGTTCAGGATTCAGATAAAACAAACACATTTGATTTAATTTGAGCGAGTGTGGAGGCGGAGCTCAACATCTCCTCCCGTAATAAATAATAACACGAGGGATCGCGGATCGCTGCATAAACTCATTACCTTCGCCACGACTGTTGTCATTAGATGCGCCGCCCGCTGGCATCATTTACTAAATGGTTATCAAAGCACACAAGTATGATATTGCTGTAAACATAACCGGAAGATGGTGTGTGTGTGTGTGTGTGTGTGTGTGTGGGGGGGGTTATAATGGTTATTTTTCATATTTTGCACACACCATCCAGTTCATTAAATCCATGCACATAAAACGCCCGTTGGTTCTAAATTAATCCAATTATTAATCCAATTAGCAGCAATTTGTGTTGTTTTTATTGTTGTTTGTGACAACATTGAACCCTGAGTCACGTGACTCCTGACTAACGACGTCTGAGCGTCAGCTGTGACGGTCCGTTCCTCAGTGACCTCCTCGTGAGATGAGCAGCGAATCAGGGCCATGGAGTCATCAATACATCCATTTAAACAACCACAGAAAACATCTCAAAGTTAATGTTTTTATTACTTACTTTTAATAGTTTTTATTACTTACTTTAATGTTTTTTATTGCTTACTTTTAATGTTTTTCTTACTTACTTCTAATAGTATGTATTACTTACTTTGAATGTGCTGTACTTTATCTTCACATTGTGTGTATTTTGTGTTCTTACCACAAATACTGTTGTATTGTGTCATATCCTGTAATGTTTGTTATTGTTTATGTTTTATAGTTCAAAAGAAATAGTTTTATGTTTGTTATTGTTTTGTGTTTGTTATTGTCTGTCAAGGGACAACAGATGCTAATTATCTGAATGCTACGATCTGTTTAAAGCGTTAAATGGCGACATGTATGTTTAAACTGCACATGGTCCATTTTAATCAAAGATCATATTAAAAACTCAAATCTGGATCGAAATGGGTTTTTACTCAAACTATTTTTTCTTCTACGCATTCATTTCACGTGGACAACAATGAAAGAAGCTAGTTCCTGCACAACGTTACTTCTCGAATGGAAACACATTTGTATTTCTTGCAAAAAAATAATGTACAAACGTTTGAAGGAATGTGTTTTTAATTTGGCTAACTGCCCATAAATAACATTTGAAAGTCGGGAGGTGTTTCTAGAATTTGCTTACAGAAGCTTTATTTATAAATGACCTCCCTACAGTGTAACTTCACTAAGATAACCCTCCTCATTGGGTTAATCCGCTCACTGCCGTCCTGTGTGACGCCGCCTGCCACAAACAGGTCGGAAAGGTCACCGAGCATATTTAATTTCCTCCTAGATTAACGGATTTGGAAACGGGGGTGAAAATCAGTATATTAGAGGTCACATTCATTCCACTTCCTGTTTGTGTACTCGGGTCACACAGGAAGTCAGGAGGAGGTGGAGTACTATTGGTGGACTGTGTGTGTGTGTGTGTGTGTGTGTGTGTTTGTGTGTGTATGTGTGTGTGTGTGTGTGTGTATGTGGATAAGCACGAGAACTCATTTAGATCCAATCCCTCAGATCGCGTTCATGACCTTTCACAATAAAAGCACAAATGAACTTTATCCAGAAGAAAAAGTAAAAAATAAAAATAAAATAATGATAACATCAAATATATATTAATAGTTGTCCACCGATCTTTATGTATGACTAATTTCAAACATTTTATAGTCAAAATCGCTGAATTTGTCCATTTCCTGTTCAAACAGAATGAAACGAGAGTTGAGGCGACGAGTCGAGCCTCACCTTTGATTGCGCAATCTGTCACAAGCTGGGTTGGGACATGCAATTGGCCCGTGCGGGTTGCCGTATCTCTGCATGTCGCCAATATAATGTTTTCAGATATGTTTATTTGCCCTGATTTCCCACAGTCTGGCTAAGGTCTTTAACCATTACAGTTTAATGTTTGTAAGTGACATATACGTGACATATTCAGTTTGCTGATGGGAAATAAAGCCGCAGTGAAAAGGCGCAGGGTGAGGCAGATAATACTCTGACTCACAGAAGGGGGCGCTAGTGAGCCAACGGGTACTTGTTGCTGCTGCTTCAGAGGCGCCAGGCGAGTCAAGTCCGTTTGTTTTTGTATTTTGCTGTCAGACCGCCAACATGAAGAGGATTATATATCTAAGCTTAAAAACTGGACTTTCAGTCAAAAGTGGATGTGATTAACACAGGTGGACCAACGCCGGAGCTAAAAGATTTGCTTCAAACTTGTTCTTACCTTTACGTATCTGTAATATGTACCGTGCATGTGTGTGTTGTGTGAAGAATGCTGATGAGACATGAAGTAACCAGTACCAATTGAATAAGCCCCTTTTGGGTTTATATATTTGTAAATCTGTCACTAAAGGAGTCAGTGCCTCACCAACCATGAACCTCACCGCACACGTGGGGCCTCCTCCTAAAGTGGGGCCTCCTCCTAAAGGAAAACTGCCCCCCCCCCCAAATAAATTGAACAAATATTCAACTGAAGTGAGAATAACAATATTATGGAACCGACACCGAGTTCAGGAATGAGATTTACCCGAAAACCATGAGCGGCACGCCCCTATTGGCTGCCGTGTTCATCGTAATGCACGCTGGTGGCCTCGGGGGGGTTGATGATTAAGAATGACATGGCCCATCTCTCATTCTTCTCATCTTTCTTACACAATTCACTCTTAAAAACTACCCGTCTCTGTCATAAAGCAGAATTTAGAAGCGACGGGCTCATTTAGAAGATGTTTGTTTGAGATCAAAGGGTTTTATAGATACATCGCCTCATATGCAGATATGCATTATCATGATGAAGGTCACGACTCAGTCGGACGGAAAAAAATTAACTTTTCACGCAAGAGCGACGCCATCGTTTCCCTTTACAGAGGTCAGCACCACTTACAGCAAAGAACATTGTGTGTGTGTGTGTGTGTGTGTGTGTGTGGACACACACTTCCTCCCCTTAGTTCAAAGGCACGTGGAGGATTATCGAGCACAGCCCTGGACACACCAGGTATTAACTGAGCAATACAATAATTAAGGGTCGAGCTTAAGGCCGTCGTTTGGCCTGATGAAGAGAGATCACATGACGGAGAGATCACATGATGGAGAGATCACATGACCAGGGAGTAGCTAACAGATATAAACGCGTTCCCCCCCCCCCCCCCCCCCCCCCTCCGTGGCCATCAACGTGTGAGGAGGCGGGGCAGCTTTGGAATCTCAATGCATAGACTTCTATACAACCAGAGAAGTTGCCCCCTGGTGGACAGGAGAGAGAAGTAGATACTTTGTGCACTGAGCATGGTGTACTTATTCTCATTTTACTCTTATAAACAAATCCTTCCAACTTTCTTGTATGCGAAGATTTGTATCCTTTTATTTTATTTCAATTTTTTTTTATTCTAAAAGTCCAAATCCAAAGATATTTTTAAAAGCTACATTAAACATGTCAGAACTACAGGACGCACAATTCAAGTTATTTCAAACATAAATGATCAAATGTAATAATATATTATGAAAAAATAAAGCGTTAATGGGTGCCACTTAATCCGCCTTCATTTTCGAATTCACACTATTTACTTCCTGCTTCGTTGTCTCGGTAACCCCGTCCTCATTAACAGCCAACGGCTCCATTATAAGTCCATCATAAGCCATTTGGTGCCGTTCTATTCATCCGTTTATTCTTCTTTAATTAAAAACAACAACAAGCAACGCGACTGTAGTAAATTATCTCTCATTGAATTACAGCCGTCGTTAAGTTTTAATTACAGCCGCGGCGAAGCTTCGTCCTGGTGGCGTGACGCCTCTTCTTCATCCCACTTATACCTCCTGGCTCGTCGATGGAGGCTCAGAGTCGAATGGATTCATCCGCCGTACAATGACAAGTACAATGTCCATATGGGAGAAATAAAATCAATTAGATTCAGGCTTTATCGTGAGATTAATCCCCCTCGACATTGTTGAGTCTATGCTTGATGTTAGCGTAATCCTTCACACTTTCTGAGGCCAGCTTAAAGAAATCCAGAGAGGATTTTCCATCAGAGAGGAAAAAGGGAAATGTTATCTAACGTGGTTCTTCTCAAAGGCTTTAAGCAACCTTTTTACTTCTAATTATTATGCATTAAATAAAATTACTTCAAATGACCTTATACAGGGTTCATACACATGTTGACCAATGGATTTCCAGGATTTTTAAACAAAATTTCCATGACCAAACATTTTGTGAAATCTCTTTGTATACACAAGTATATACCTTAAATGACACAAATAAATGAGAGACAATAGTTTGGTTAAAAATAATACCTATTTTTATGAATTTTATATTCATTTAATCAAACTGCATAAATTAACATGTGTGAATATGACACATTTCTCAGATTTTCTTATATTTAAAGGATTTTTCCTGGCCTTGAAATAACGATGTTTAAATTCCATGACTTTCCATGTTTTCCATGACTCGTAAGATAATTAAAAAAGTTAATTGTCCTCGTATCCATCACCCACACCACAATAGTATAACTTTTTTGGGGGTTTTAGACAACGACAAGAATAAGCAATTTATCTGACGTGGTCTCTGCACAACAAGTTCAAGTATAAGGTCAAATTGACCACAAACAAATGAGGGACTGGTCTCTCATTATGCCCCAAAATAAAAAGAATTACGAATAACAACCATTTTCTCCCCCCTCGCTCAACCTTAATCTTCTTAGCTGGAGCCCCGGCATGGACTCATGAGGAGCAGCCTTCAACCGCATGTCGTTGCATAACTCGGCTCGATTACTACCCAGCATGCATCACGGGAACGATGGAAAGGGGACGACCTGATGGACATGGGTGTTTATACTTGTGTCTCTGTGTATACGTGTGTGTGTGTGTGTGTATATACTGTATGTGTGTGTGTGTGTGTGTGTGTGTATTTGTGAGTGTGTGTGTGTGTGTGTATGTGTCATTTAGAGTCAAACATATAACCCTGAGATGAAGGAGATCATCTCTCCTCAGTGATGACATCATCACATTGGGAGGGAATCCTCTTAAACCTCATTGGAGGTTGTTCATCACGATTATTATCCTGGAGCTTAAGAGACCTTTTATTCTTTTCTAAAAACACAGGACAAGAGAACCAAACTCAGAGCATCAGAACCAGGACGTCTGTTGGAACCCGAGATCTGTTCCCCAATGTCACTTATCCTTATTAGTTATTAATACGACCTCAGGTTCTATGAATCATTCACGCGGTGGTGCAGTCACTAATTGAACAGAAAGAACAGAGCGAGCAGGTCTTCGGTTCAGGATTCACAGTTTTTATTTATTTATTTTTGGCGTCCATATAAAGCCGCAAAATACCAAATAATCCTATTATCGTGATTACGGAGGAAAGAGTTTCGGTGCCACGAAAATGTGTCACATTGAGCGTGCAGCAATGAGCAAATATTTAAAACGCCACTAAATATTTTCTTATGGAGAAAGAAGACACAATAAAATAAAAAAATAACGTACCGCCCCAGAAAAAGGATTTAAAAAAAGAGAAACTCAGATTGACTTTTTTTTTTACGTGAGACGTAACTGATTTTACTTAGTTTATTAGTTTATCAGGGCTCTCAAGTGTCACGCATTGAGCGTGAGACTCACGCATTTCTGTCTTAAGTCACGCACTCCTGCCACACATCGTATTACTCGCGCTGAAAAAAACTTGAGCTGGCCGCGCTGCCCTCACCGTGGAGCAATCAAGCGCTCCCCTGGAGTTCTGCTGTGAGGTGCCACTTATCAGCCAATCAAAAAAAAGAAGTGGGCTGCACAAACCCATCAGAAAACAAACGTATCTGTTGTATCTGGGTAAGATTTAATCCAGCTACCAATGAAAATAAAGCATCCTGGAATTGCACAAGACTCATATCCTAAAGTTTCGTTCTGTGCGGGGGGTAAAAGCTACAGTAAAAATGTTTGTCTTCCATATAAAAATCTGCAAAATAACAAAGAATCCTATTTTGAGGAAATCCAGTCCATAAAAGTGTTTTTATTTTTTTACGTGAGACGTAACTGATTTTATTTAGTTTATTTGTTTATTCTACAGTAAAAGTTCCATAAAGGAAATGGAGTAGTACCCTTTAGTCTCGAGTCCATTTATCAACTAATGGGCCTAAAAATAATAAGAAAAGTAATGGCGACTATTTTGCGTATATTTTATAAGCATGTAATCTTTTTCAAGCAGAAATATTAAAATACTTATTCCAGCCTCTCAAGTTAGAGGATTTCCTGCTTTTCTTTGTCACAAATCGTAGGAAACCCAAAGATCATTTTTGACAGAAATGTGATACATTTATTTTGGGATTCATTTATTTTTGGGGGGTTTGAGGGGTTAAATAGAGTAATAACTGGAAGATGACAAACAGAGCGTAGACACAAGGGAGGAGTAAAGGACCTCCAGACCCCCGGGCCACTCGGCACTTTCCTTCCCGGGCCTAAAGATAATTGCTTTGGCGCTACTACCTGTGACCTGTGACCTGTGACCTCTGACAACCATAAAATCTTCTCGACCACGGGGACACACGGAAGCGCTGATGAAGCCCTGGGGTTATTATCTTGATGGATCGAGCCGATCTGAACCGGATGTGAGACCCGGTAAGAGTTGCATTTACGTGTTTTACAACCAAGCGGAGACCTAGCGACCTTTGACCTCAATGACCTCATTATCCTAAAGTATGAGTCCTGATGTCCACAGACACTCTTAATGGGTAAGGACTATGTATTGAATATAAAAAAGGAGTCACCCCATGGTGGTCAGTAGAGAGAATGCAGCTTTAACGCATGAAGCATTGACTTCTATACAACCAGAGGAGTCGCCCCCTGGTGGTCAGGAGAGAGAATGCAATGTTTAAGACCTAAGCTGCACTGCGATGAGCTGCTCCAACATCTCTAGGACACGTAACCCCCCCCAAAAAGTCTGTTGCGTCCGAATGTTCGGAGGCTCAAAGCTGTTCAGTACAGATGTAGCAAGACTTCGCAGGACCTTTCGTTACTAAAGGAACTTCATCTTGCGTAACCACGACTGTCTCGGAGGGAAACCGGCCACCAGTGCCAACACAGATTAAGGTCAAGAGGAATCTCCATATTTTAAATCCCCAAATTCACTGCCTCTCTCTAAAGGCTGCATTTGGGGATTTTAAAATCTTCAGATTATTAAAAAAATTGTTGTCAGGGTGGGGGGTCGGCAGGATTTTCTTCAACTATCAGTGAACCTAATGTTTTTAGTCAGGCGCGTACCTGTTTGACAGCACGTTGGGGCCCCGAGAGGGTGTCATGTGATGTAGTCACGGGACCGGTCAACGGCCAAGTGTTTTTTTTGGACAGCTGCTCTGGTGTGGAAAGACTCGTGGATCATGTGACCGCTGAGTGGTTGTGTATTTATAGCCAGTTGTGTTATTTTGATGTCGGTCAAAAGACGGACAACCGGGCATTCAGTGATTTATGTCCCGGAATGTCAGTAAAATATGTTTATTAAAATCAAAAGACTGAATACCACTTATCTAAACCTACCTCTTGGCCCCTTTGGCTTCCCGTACAGCACTTTGTGACCTACTTACTTAAAAAACATGTTTTTTTCTTCCTGATAATCAGTCCAAAAAAAAAGAAGAAAAAAAAGGTAATGTCTGCATACAATCAACGTTGTATCATTTAAATGAATTGATTTCACGTCAGCAGTAATAACTGTTCTTATGTATAAATCAACACCGTTTTCCCCACCAGAGTCACTTTTTTTTAAGATATGTCCGTTTCCATTTAAAATAAAACTACTGGAAACATAAAGGTTGCGCCACTCACAAGCATACGGTCACTTTTCAAAATAAACCTCCATTGTAGGTTAACTCTCACAAGCATACGGTGACTTTTCTAAATAAAGCTCCATTATGGTTATCTCTCACTAGCATACGGTCACTTTTCAAAATAAACCTCCATCATGGTTAACTCTCACAAGCATATTGTCATGTTTCAAAATAAACCTCCATCATGGTTAACTCTCACTAGCATACGGCCACTTTTCAAAATAAACCTCCATCGTAGGTTAACTTAGCTTTTAGTTTTACTCACTCAACAAACCCACAAAAAAATCTTAATTTTTTTTTTTTAAACAAAGGTATGTTTATTATTCTTGTTACACAAAAATGAATCGACGGTGACTTTCTGTTTCGTACGGGACATGGACAACGGTCTCCCGAGAGAAAGTCGTGCGTTTGTTGGACCAGACTGACAACACATTTAAAACTACGTCAGTTGTAGGTATTCAGAAGAAAAAAAGAAGTTCCTAGAACGTGATATTATATTATTTATGCTCCCTTTCCGATAATAACGCTGCAGTCTTGTGATATGGAGCTGGGAACATTTGGTGTGATGCTTTCAGGGACTTTGGGGTTGTTGGCCGCCCCGGGGCACGGCGGAAACATCCGTCTTCAGAACAGCAACGGCCCTGTGACTCCGTCCGTCATCGGAGGTTCATGTTGAACAGCTGAGAGGTCAAACATGCACTCTGCTCCTCAACATGTCCATTTGACAGATATACATACATATACATATATAAATATATATATATAGGACTAAGATAAAAAAAATTATGTTTTGAAATTGAAACTCATTAACTTGGGGTTGAACTAATAAAGGATTATGTTACCTGAACTGAACTGGAATTACTGCCTGATGGTTGGTGTGCTTCTCCTCCTCCTCCTCCTCCTCCTCCTCCTCCTCCTCCTCCTCCTCCTCCTCCTCC